>OZ023336.1:13830796-13853296 GCA_964007535.1 Brachyptera risi | reverse complement strand
AATAAGAGTGGCTATGGTACCGGTGGCATTGTTGAATCAAAAAAATCTATAATTCTCGTAATCTACCAGGCCGTGTATAGCATTGTTGAGCATTGTTGTTTTAAATAGTTCGATATAAAAGCGATAGTTGTGCTACATTCAATTGGGACGTTGGACTCGGATTCTGACCCTGGAAATATTACACTTTGAAAACCCGAGTTGGGTCACCTTCTTTATATTATTATGATAAACTAGATTGGTATCACTACTTCGTGTGTTCAGTAATCAACCTCATTATAAAGAAGGGGCGATATCTAGCACAACAAGCTTCCTCCACATACATCATTTTAATCCTAAAATTATATCTGTACCGATGTTTTTATTCACCCGAGAAATGAATGGCATTGAGCAATAAAATTCTCGATATCTTGACTTGGTAAACATGCCGTATATGCCTTGACCGATTGATTCCAAATTTGGAATGTTTTCATTGATTTTTAGTGATGGTTAAGATTAGGTCGGTAGGGGCAGATATATACCATAGATAAACTGTAAGTGCATTATTTGATCTATGGTTAAAGTTTGTGTCGAATAGGTGATACTCCAATTATCAAGTTCAAATATCACCTCATACCTAACCACAACCTTGACCCACGTTCATTTGACATAACCCTAGAAAAGATCGTTCGAGAATACGGCATTTTTACCCACAATTTTTTAAATCAGGTCTATTTTGTTTTTCAAAGTTGATTTCACTGACTGTATTATATTGCACTAACACTAGTACGCGTCAACGATTGTTATCCACATAATTATATAGGGGTGAAAGTTCAACAATTGACGACTCGCAGTCTCCGCCCCCTTGACGTCACAAATCATACCGTCCAATCAACAGGGCTGTTAGATCTGTAGTGAAATTCAAATATCCATTCGGGGTATCTTCAAATGACCACAAATGATATACATCCAACTGACCCACTGGTGAAGCCACGCCTATTTCGAGTCGTCAATTCACTTCGTTATCCCCTCAATTATTAAGGGTTAAAGTAACCTAGTTTTGGACACAATCAATAGATCACAGCAGAGTCGCTCAAACTGCCGTAACTTTTTCTGCTGTTCGAATAGCCATTGTTGTGATACGCTTCTGTTTGCTGCAAGTCTTGAGCCTTGCAGCTGGCCGTGAGATTCATCACTTCTTTGACGGTTCCAAGGGGCCGGGGTCGGCGCTCTAGGCAGATGAATGTAGTCATGGCAACCATCTAGACGAGAAATACAATTGGAGCATTAATGAAGAGCGGAGTGGCTATTTAGAAACAGCCCTGTTTGTAACTCATATTATAGTGTTGGTAATTCGGGTTGAATTTATGTTATAGTTTTGGGTTATAATGAATTAGTTTGTGTGAGGTTGGTTATGTTGGGTTTGGATAGGTTTGTAATGTTAAGCTGGATTCACAATGCGAACTAATGATTAGTGACTAATACTAAATACTAAAATTAAGAAACTGAGCATTCACATAGGCTTGAAATATTGATTTTCATGAGTCGTAGTTGTCTTAAGATGACGGATTTAAATTTAAATCTCCATGTGAGAAGGCTGTAAACGAGCGGTTCATCGAGCGGGATAGCTTCCTTTCGCATTGACTTCCTGTCGTTTCGAATTCACGACTTCTGATTGGTCGGACTATGATTGAAACTAATGATTAAGGCTTGATTAATACTAAAGTTGAAAGTTAGTTAACTTTCAAGGTCAGTCACTGATATTAAACACAATGTGAACGTCAACACTGATTCCGTATCTGCCAACTTTAGTTAATCATTAATTACTAATCATTAGTTCGCATCATGAATCCAGCTTTAGTTAGAGGCAGGTAATCTCTCGTCAATTCACATTACTCGCAACAACAACAACAACAACAACAACAACAACAACAACAACGCGTGCCATGAGTTACGTAATTTCCAAATCGACCTGCACACAGACCTTGCCATTGATTTTTTTCTTCATTATCCTTCCGAATTTCGAACCGAATTTTGGACATCGGTTTCCACTGTGTTTTTTCATCACGGTGCTATTTTCTCACTCAAGAACTTCTCCAAACATACGACTCAATTGAATACAAAGAATCAAACTGTCAATCAAAGCTAGCTTCTCTATTTGCAGTCATAGTACAGCGATTGGATGTCAAATCCAGTGCCTTCTGGAATTCGACACGAGAAGTAACAACACAATGTGCTTCTAAATCTCAATATGGCCGACGAATGGCTTCAAAAGTTCTGTCAACAATGTAATACTCTAATCAATTTGATTGTTGAAAACATACGCGCGCTTTTCCTCTAGTTTCACTTTTCCCTGCAACTTTTTCTAGTGGATAACCAGAAGGTCGTGGTCAGAAGTCAGTAAACTGTTGATAGAAAATGTGGGATTCGTATGATTTGATTGGAATAAAACCCTCTACGACGACACAATTTTTGGTCAGAATACCGTGTCATTTCGGGCGCGTTCTTGATTGTGATTGGTCAAAACGTAATTTTGATATGAAATCGTCGCCAAAAAAATATTCAGGGTGGTAATCCTGCTTCCTTTCCTACGCCAGAGAATATGACAGACAATTGTGAGAGGAACCTGAAAGTTTCTGCACAAATATTATCGAAATAACAATTCAGTTCAGTTCAGTTTGAGTTCAGATAAGTGATATGATTATTTATTTTTGTCTACTTGTTTTGGTTGGCTCAAAATATATCGTAATAGCGTAATAGTTGGGGGCTCGTCAGGAGATATGAAGGTGATAATTCGTTTATCGAAGTGTCAAATATTGGAATTACTCGAATAGAAGCCTGATCATAAGAGAAGAAGTAACAGCAGATAATATATTTTTATTATTCATATTGGGTTTAACGACGCACTATACTGATGGCTACGAACTATTGGTGTCGGTGAATGATATATGAGATGAAGGGATGATGAAATGAAACGTTATCAATTTTTATTATTTGTTTCTGGATAGTGGGGAGGAGTCTGTCGTTGCCTATTTTGTCAAAGAACCATCCCGGTATTGACCTATGAACGACAGAGGGAAAGCACGAAAACCCTCTGTCAGGATGGTCGATCATGGTGGGAATTGGACCCCGGTCTCCTGAACGACGGTTCAATGTGTTAACAACTCAGTCATTCATCTCAGTGCAAAAATGATGAGAGAGGATTCGATTATTTTTGTTATCTCTCATTATCATTATCAAAATTATATTTTTTAGTTTCAGTTGAAATAAGTAGTTCGTGAGTCTCACCACCTCACTTGTGTACAATTACATGATATAAACATGTCTGTACTCACCAATAAGGCGTGAACAGCGATGACAAACAAGGTTCCTTGCCTGAAGCCGACCCAATCAAACAGCGCGCCGGCGGCCGAGGGTCCGATGAAGGCGCCCAAGGCAAATGACGACGCCCACAATCCGGAAACGACGCCGTACGTCGTGATATCGTCAGGGAGACCATTGGCTCTGAGAGACAGGTCAAAGGTCAAACCACTTAAAAGCAGGCCAGGATTCAACTACAATGTCATGAATCTTAGATGAAAGCTGATGAGGTGATTATAAAATCTTGAAATCTTGATATAAATGATTGAAATTGATGTATTTAGTATGTATAGTGACTAGATTCATGAAGCTGATGCAATATAAGGTAAGTGCATAGGCCTAGACTAAATATGGTAATAACATAGAATAACGATTTTAAATTGATAGAGCCAGTTTTTTTATTTTATATGGAAATTACCTGTTGGAATATAGCCAGATCTTATGCACCATCTAGCGGTAGAGCATGCATGGTGTACATTGAGAAATATTACGCCACTGAAGCGACTGCGCACAATTTGACGTGATGTAAAACTGAATGAGAACCACAATATAGTGATATCAACATCTCTTATCATAATATAAATAAGGTCTACCAACTCTCATACTAATAACATGGACGGTAATTGTGGTTTCTTGCGGTCAGTTCAGAGTCAAAAGTCCTGATTACTTGTCGCGATTTGGAGGATTTACTTGTGAACTATGATGTAGATTAGAGTGTCTAGGGTACAGATGGCGTATATAACATTGTAGTTCCATTTAAAAGCGATAGTTGCGCTACGTGCAATCAGGATTCTGGACTCAGATTCTGACCTCAGAAATATTTCAATTCGAAGACGCGAGTTGGAACACCTTATTTATGTTATGATAAAGTATGTTGGCATCACTACATCGTGTGATAACTATAAATGTAAGTCTCTCAGCATCTAGATGGTTCTAATTTTTGATGAGAATAAAACAAGTATTCACTTTTAGAACAGTTTGCTTGTATCTATTGGGCACTGGTCTTATGACGTCAATTGGTCTATATAGTATAGTCGCACGCCTAGCCGCCAGGTTCAGGCTCATGTCTCAATCGCTGTTCCTTTCATAATTAGATGAGCTTATGAGAAGTTTTCGCTACGAAAACTTCTACTTCACTTACCGAAAGAAAAATTCGGGCTCCGATTTTTTTTTTTAAATTTTGTGTAATGTATACAGGTCAGGTAAAATAATCAATCAATTTGAAGATTTTTCTGTACATTGGTATCATACTATAGAATAGGTTCAGATTGTTTCTGAGCTTAATCTGTTCTACGGTTATACGGAGAAAAATATGGGAATTCTTTGGAAAATCTCCATAAGAATAGCACTGGATCTAATTTTCAAATACTCAACTTCATTCGTTTGACATAGAATTTTCACAGAATGTTTTTATTATTCTAATATTTCATTCCAATAGGTGTTGAAAATATTTGAATCACTCGTTTTAAAACAAAATGATTGTCATAGTGAGCAGAAAACTGATATCGAGATTAAAGTTTGTCAATGGAAATCTACAGATTGCAAGGGTATGAGTTATAAGAATAAAATGCTTTGAATGAATGACTGAGGAAAGCTCAGCCATTTGAAAACCAGGATGTGTATATAACTTTCTAGTAGCCCCTACACTGTATACCGGTATATAAATATCTCGCTCATCTGCCAACGTATACACTGCTGCGTTTTCCTATTTAATATGTGCGAACTGCCTCCTAGATTCTGGATACAGACATTGGCAGAGGATTCAAGACCGGTAACAAGTTGCCACTCTTGCACGGAGCATGCCCTACCGGTTATCACGCATACTTTGCAAGGAGATGCAATTATATGATTTTATCGTAGGTTATAATTATAGTCCAGAAGGTTTATGAAAAATTCTCGAACATTTTGCTAGAAGAGTTAATTTTTGATATGTTATATAACTTGTCGTAAGCTTTTAATTAGGATTGGAAGCCGAGAAAATGCGACGTCTGTGACGCTTGGGGCCGTGGTTTTACTGTTACGCATGCGCCGTCTCATTACGACCCCTAGTAACAAGAGTTTTAAAGATAAGATGATGAAATGCATCGTTCTGTTGCTGGGAAGAGAGACAAATCTAGATAATGATTCGAATTTGGTGTCAGGACCGCCTCAAAGTCTTAAAGTCTAACAGCCGTTTGGTCAGCAGAGTCAAAAAGTAACTTTGAAATTAATTCTACATTGGGGAACTTTGAGTAAAGCTTTATTGAGCATGTGTATTCTTGAATTAAAATCACATCAGAAACACTGTCATATTTTTTTGGCCGAAGTTACAGCGCTTTAATGAAATATTAAGTTGCTATTTTGACTTCATTTTGGTGAAAAATCAACTATTTTTTCCTCTTAAAATGAGTGTGATTCATGAATGAGAACGGGTACCTATATTTATTTCTGCATAATTCTATTCGTAACATCTTCATCTACAATAAAACAAGTTTTTTGATTGAATGTCATTTCTTTTAGTATATTTTAATGATCTGTTGAATAATAAAAACGCATACAATTTGAAGGTTGTGTGTTAAATGATAGGGAAACATTCAGTATTTGAATCAATATATCTCAAAATTTATCTCGGTTAGCCTATCATCTGTTTGGATATTATTATCGAGCACATCAAAACGAATCAACTGACAAAAAATCATGTTTTTTTCATGACCATGAGGTAATGGAGGTTAGACCTTAAAACAACCAAGACGCGTCAAACTAAGATGTTAAGAGAAGAGAAACAAGAGGTCAAAACGGTCTCACTAATTTGTTCTCAGCTTTAGTTGGGAAACCATTATTGTATATCAACCAAGATTTCGATGTTAAGAGTCCACGGAAGTCGATTTAGGCCCGGTATTACCAAATCCAGTTAGCCTTTATCTGACAGTGCAAAGTTGTTATCACCATGGTTACATATGTTATTTGTTTTCACCAACTGTCAGATAAATACTAACTGGCCGTGGTAATACTGGACCTTAGCGAAATATAATTTTTTTGGTGATAACTTTTGAACGGTATGAGATATCAAAATTATAATAAAAGAAGCCCAGATAATTATAATAGCTTCAAGATAATATAAGTAACAACCATTTAAGTAATGCCACATAACTGGAAAGCGTCAACAGCTAGAAAATGTGTTTTTCTAGCTGTTGACGCTTCACAGTTATGCATCGTGACTAGTTATAACTTATATCATCTGAAGCTATTATAATTATCTGTGTTTCTCGCGTATCAGAATTTCTATATCACTTACCATTCACAAGTTATCACCAAGAAACTGATATTTCGCTAAATCGACTCCCGTGGACTCTTATGAAAAAAAAATGCAATTATCATTGTATTGTGGAACTTGTTGAAGAAATAGAAAATGTCGCATATTTTGGCTGTTCTTACGTGGCTGACCGGATGGCGTCGATGAAGCCTGGGACCAGAAGACAAGAGTTGCCGATACCGCATATTATCAGCCCCAAGCAGCACATCCACAGGGTCCTGGTGAGAGACAGAGAACAAACATTAGACGGTTGATGTGAGAGAGAGAGAGAGAGAGAGAGAGAGAGAGAGAGAGAGAGAGAGAGAGAGAGAGAGAGACAGAGAGAGAGAGAGAGATAGAGAGATAGAGACAGAGAGAGAGAGAGATAGAGAGAGAGAGAGAGAGAGAGAGAGAGAGAGACAGAGAGAGAGAGAGAGATAGAGAGAGAGAGAGAGAGACAGAGAGAGACAGAGAGAGAGAGAGAGATAGAGAGAGAGAGACAGAGAGAGAGAGAGAGAGAGAGAGAGAGAGAGAGAGAGAGAGAGAGAGAGAGAGAGAGAGAGAGAGAGAGAGAGAGAGAGAGAGAGAGCGAGATGGAGAAAATAGAGAGGGAGAGAGATAGAGAGAGAGTGAGACATTGATAGATATATATATAGAGAGAGACAGAGACAGAGAGAGAAAAATAGAGAGAGACAAGAAGAGAGAAATGGAGAGAGAGAGAAAGAGAGAGAGAGAGAGAGAGAGAGAGAGAGAGAGAGAGAGAGAGAGAGAGAGAGAGAGAGAGAGAGAGAGAGAGAGAAAGTAATCAAGTATCCAATCTATTGACCCTGTTTCTAGACATTCTTTGGTCACAAAATGATTTTTTTTTTTTTAATGTTTCCAGGCTCGGTTATTTGCCACATGCAGAAGTGTAATAAATACATCTTTCCATCTTCATAAACTACAACCTTGTGATATTGCATAGTATCAGACAAATCCCATAGAGAACAGAAGGCTATCATTACTTTTCTCAAGTTCTACTGCATAAGGAGTGGATTTTGGAAAAATATCTCTCACCAATACCACCATTATACCAATCTATCATACGAGCCCCCAATTAACCCAACTGTTTTGGGTCCATTGATTAAATAATATCCATATAATTTTTGTGATATTTTTCCAGCAGCTGTAAACTCACGTTGGCAACGGAGTGAACGGCACCGGGCCGACCAATAGGAAGCTCAGAATAATCATGAAACTTCCGAACACGATCACCTTCTTCGGGTTGACTCGGCCGTCACATATTCTACCCACCAGGGGCGCTGTGATCGCGTACATGCCGCCACTGATGACGAACATGAGTCCCGTAGTGACGGGCGTCAGACCGAACTGTAAGAGAGAGTGAGAGATATGGAGTCAGATATGAGAGCGAGAGAGATGAGAGAAATCGTTGCATGTGTTTCCAGGTTTGGACTTTAGAGGATATTACAGCCACGAAACTGGAGTTTCACGTATAATGACAATATTTGTTCTCGTTATTTCAGAAAACACTCGAAATCATCTCAATTTTGGAAGACATCACAACGCTGAAACCTGATTTTGATGAACTAGGGAAACGCCATATATGCGTTGTTGGACGAGCGGATAGTAATAGTATGTCGAATTTTTTGCCAAACTTTTGCCTACATTCGCCAATTGGGTGACATTTAAGTAAGAAATGGGTAAAAACTGCTTCGAGTGGTACCAATTTAGCACATTTTATGTTTTTTTCTTCAGAATGGCTGACCTGATCAAGCTGAAAATTACCAGAAATGTGTATCAGAATATAAATCAACTTCACGCAAAATTTCATTTTTTCGGAAAAAAAAAATATTTTCTTTTTTTTCCGCTGTGTTATTCTAATGGGTATTTTTGAAATGTCTAAAATTCCCCAAAATAAAAGTCACCACCCAATAATTCCACAAAACTATACAGATCTAAGTTAGATGAGGAACCATGGTGAAAAAAGTTTGAGGTTGATAGCTATAGCCGTTTGACCTGTGGAGAACCGACAAAAAAACATAAAAAAAACAACATGAAAACGAACACCAATTTTTTAAAGTATGTCGAATTGAATCCTCGCTAAAGCTCGTCTAATAATACTTATTTCCCTAACTTTTTAGAAAACTGGAAATTATCATCCTAATTTCGGAAATTATAATTAATTCATTTGTCATCCAAGATCTGGCTCTTTTTTCTCTCGTGACGTAGACATGACTGGATTCTGTTCATGTTTATATACATCATCAGTAGGGTCTACGTCATGACTCATGGCCTCTGGAGGTCAACAGCATTAAATATAATTTCCCGAAATTAAGATTATAATATCTAGTTTTCTCTGAAGTTATAGGGAAATGAGTTATATTCATCAAAATTCAGTTTCAGGCTTGTGCTTCAAACTTCAAGCTTCAAGCTTGGATTTCATAACAATCTTTTTTTGTTCTGGCTGTCAAAATCTTGTTGACATTATTATATCAACATCGAAACTTGATACAAAATCATAGTTCATCAATTAAGGCTATGAGGATGAAGCTCGAAATAATGTACTAATATGAATGAAGTGGGGACTCGAATATTGCCAGAGGCTTTCAACTAAATTTGAGATAACCTTCAGACAAAATATATATTATTCTGTCGGACTAATAATTCTAGCTGATGCTGATTTCTTCCAAATATGAAAAAGGATATAGGTTCGATTGAATATTGATGGAAGAAAAATGCAATACATACTTGCTTCATCGCATTCATGAATAAGTGCATAGAGAAGAGAAAATTGAGTTATTATTTAATGGATTTCACAAAATAATATTAAAATTTTAGATGTCGAGTGAATTTTTCAAAAGTTTTCATGAATGGTGACGTATCAGGGCCACAGGTAGTAGAATCCTGATGATTGATCGAATATACGATACATATAAAAATAACTAATATATCTGTACCTATAATATTAACTTTAATAGTCGGAAATAGCCTAGTGAGCGAAAGCAGTAAACTCACATTTTAATGAGTTGTATGTACATTTTATACAGTGAACATGTCGCCAATAAGTCTTTGTCAACCTGAGGCTGGGCAACAGGTCTCTTTCGTAAAAACATTCACCATCAATTAAGTTATTCTAAGAATGTTGTTCTTGTGTGGAAGTGGTTTTATATGGTAAAGTAATGGTTATTTTGTAAGGTACTGAGAGATGTATAATGTTATCAATTTATTAAGCCGACTTTGTGGTATTATACTGACTTCATAGCAGTACATGTTATGGCCTGTTCAGACGAGGTACTATCGTGCCAATCCTATGTTGTCGAGCACTACGATGCGAGCTTCGAGGCAGTCACATGGCCTGTTCAGACGAGGTACTATCGTGCCAATCCCATGTTGTCGAGCAGTACGATGCGAGCTTCGAGGCAGTCACATGGCCTGTTCAGACGAGGTACTATCGTGCCAATCCCATGTTGTCGAGCAATGCGATGCGAGCTTTGGGGCAGTCACATGGCCCGCTCAGACGAGGTACTATCGTGCCAATCCTATGTTGTCGAGCAATGCGATGCGAGCTTTGAGGCAGTCACATGGCCTGTTCAGACGAGGTACTATCGTGCCAATCCCATGTTGTCGAGCAATGCGATGCGAGCTTTGAGGCAGTCACATGGCCTGTTCAGACGAGGTACCATCGTGCCAATCCTATGTTGTCGAGCAATGCGATGCGAGCTTTGAGGCAGTCACATGGCCTGTTCAGACGAGGTACTATCGTGCCAATCCTATGTTGTCGAGCAATGCGATGCGAGCTTTGAGGCAGTCACATGGCCTGTTCAGACGAGGTACTATCGTGCCAATCCTATGTTGTCGAGCAATGCGATGCGAGCTTTGAGGCAGTCACATGGCCTGTTCAGACGAGGCACGATCGTGCCAATCATATGTTGTCGAGCAATGCGATGCGAGCTTTGAGGCAGTCACATGGCCTGTTCAGACGAGGTACTATCGTGCCAATCCTATGTTGTCGAGCAATGCGATGCGAGCTTTGAGGCAGTCACATGGCCTGTTCAGACGAGGTACTATCGTGCCAATCCTATGTTGTCGAGCAATGCGATGCGAGCTTCGAGGCAGTCACATGGCCTGTTCAGACGAGGTACTATCGTGCCAATCCTATGTTGTCGAGCAATGCGATGCGAGCTTTGAGGCAGTCACATGGCCTGTTCAGACGAGGTACTATCGTGGCAATCCTATGTTGTCGAGCACTACGATGCAAGCTTTGAGGCAGTCACATGGCCTGTTCAGACGAGGTACGATCGTGCCAATCCTATGTTGTCGAGCACTACGATGCAAGCTTTGAGGCAGTCACATGGCCTGTTCAGACGAGGTACGATCGTGCCAATCCTATGTTGTCGAGCACTACGATGCAAGCTTTGAGGCAGTCACATGGCCTGTTCAGACGAGGTACTATCGTGCCAATCCTATGTTGTCGAGCACTACGATGCAAGCTTTGAGGCAGTCACATGGCCTGTTCAGACGAGTTACGATCGTGCCAATCCTATGTTGTCGAGCACTACGATGCAAGCTTTGAGGCAGTCACATGGCCTGTTCAGACGAGGTACTATCGTGCCAATCCTATGTTGTCGAGCAATGCGATGCGAGCTTTGAGGCAGTCACATGGCCTGTTCAGACGAGGTACTATCGTGCCAATCCTATGTTGTCGAGCACTACGATGCAAGCTTTGAGGCAGTCACATGGCCTGTTCAGACGAGGTACGATCGTGCCAATCCTATGTTGTCGAGCACTACGATGCAAGCTTTGAGGCAGTCACATGGCCTGTTCAGACGAGGTACTATCGTGCCAATCCTATGTTGTCGAGCACTACGATGCAAGCTTTGAGGCAGTCACATGGCCTGTTCAGACGAGGTACTATCGTGCCAATCCTATGTTGTCGAGCACTACGATGCGAGCTTTGAGGCAGTCACATGGCCTGTTCAGACGAGGTACTATCGTGCCAATCCTATGTTGTCGAGCAATGCGATGCGAGCTTCGAGGCAGTCACATGGCCTGTTCAGACGAGGTACTATCGTGCCAATCCTATGTTGTCGAGCAATGCGATGCGAGCTTTGAGGCAGTCACATGGCCTGTTCAGACGAGGTACTATCGTGCCAATCCTATGTTGTCGAGCAATGCGATGCGAGCTTTGAGGCAGTCACATGGCCTGTTCAGACGAGGTACTATCGTGCCAATCCTATGTTGTCGAGCAATGCGATGCGAGCTTTGAGGCAGTCACATGGCCTGTTCAGACGAGGTACTATCGTGCCAATCCTATGTTGTCGAGCAATGCGATGCGAGCTTCGAGGCAGTCACATGGCCTGTTCAGACGAGGCACGATCGTGCCAATCCTATGTTGTCGAGCAATGCGATGCGAGCTTTGAGGCAGTCACATGGCCTGTTCAGACGAGGCACGATCGTGCCAATCCTATGTTGTCGAGCACTACGATGCGAGCTTCGAGGCAGTCACATGGCCTGTTCAGACGAGGTACTATCGTGCCAATCCTATGTTGTCGAGCAATGCGATGCGAGCTTTGAGGCAGTCACATGGCCTGTTCAGACGAGGCACGATCGTGCCAATCATATGTTGTCGAGCAATGCGATGCGAGCTTCGAGGCAGTCACATGGCCTGTTCATAGACGAGGTACTATCGTGGCAATCCTATGTTGTCGAGTAATGCGATGCGAGCTTTGAGGCAGTCACATGGCCTGTTCAGACGAGGTACTATCGTGCCAATCCTATGTTGTCGAGCAATGCGATGCGAGCTTTGAGGCAGTCACATGGCCTGTTCAGACGAGGTACTATCGTGCCAATCCTATGTTGTCGAGCACTACGATGCGAGCTTCGAGGCAGTCACATGGCCTGTTCAGACGAGGTACTATCGTGCCAATCCTATGTTGTCGAGCACTACATTGCGAGCTTTAGGGCATTCACACGCAAGTTTGACACCGCGCATCGCGTTGCTGGAAAGTCACAGTCACGTGATAAATGGACCAATAGAACATTCTGTCTAGGCAGCCAGATTCAATCGATTTGCTTTGTTGTGACTATCGATCACTCGAATTAAAAATACTGTTCTCCTATTGGTCAGTCATGCATAAACCAACACGATAGGATTGAAATATAGAGCTCCTGTGTATCTGAAATTCGACGTGATTCAGGCAACGCAGTGCCGCACGTGTTCGCAGTGTTCGACGTGAACGCAGTGTTGACCTTGACGCGTTCACACGGGGTCTTTCATTGCTCGACAACGCAGGATTGGCACGATCCTGCCTCGTCTGAACGGATATAATGGGAGGCATTCATGTACGTCTAGCAAGCTCTAGCAAGGCATAGAAACCTGTTTAACAACTGTCATGGCGGCAATTAGCCATCAACTTTGCGGGGTGGTTTCTGATGATCGCAATTTGCGACCGCTAGCATATTTGCTGGACGTACATGAATGCCCCCCGAGATCATAAGACCAATGTGAAGTAGGAATATGTTTCTATATCATGTTGTGAATATTCTTAGCCAACCTCGGTCTATTGATTCTTGATGATGTTCATTGTTTGCTAAACGACCCCACCAACAGCTAGGTTATACGGGGGTACGAATGATTTTCTTGTATTGGGTTTTAACGACGTATTATACTGATGGCTACGATTTATTGGCGTCGGTGGATGATGAATGAGATGATGGTATGTTGAGATGGAAGGTTATTTCATTAGGTGTTTTGGATGGTGGGAAGGAGTCGGTCGTGGCCTGTTGTTGGGGGACCATCCCAGTATTGACCTGAACGAGAGAGAGAAACCACGAAAAACCCCTGTCAGGATGGTCGACCACGGCGGGAATCGAACCTCGGTCTCCCGAATGACGGTTCAGTGTGTTAACCACTCGGTCACACGTCTCGGTTGGGTACGAATGAGTACGAAACGATAAAGTTATGATTAGTGAGAGGTCTTTTACAAAAACGCATGCCGCATGAGTGACTCGAACCCACGCCTAACGGTGACTTCAGTTCCTGAAGCGGTGCCTCAGCTGACCGAGCTACCGAGGGTGGTTTTCCAATATGAAGTTTCTGAAAACTCTGTGAGATTTGATTGGGTGGAAAAATTTGAATAATAAAATCTCTCCAAATAATGATTGAATGAAGGTAATATTATTCCACTTTCTATTCTATTTCATATTACTTATTCTATTTATTAGATGAGCTTAGCGAAGATTCCATTTTACATACCGAAAAAAATGAGTGTGGTTTTTATGTTTTTTGTTGTTGTAATTTTGTGCGCGGCATACAGGCCAGGAAAAAGTACCTATCGACTTGAAACTTTCTTCACATATTTTTGTCATACCAGAATAGACAGGGCTTATTTAAAAAAAAAAATCGGTTTGGAGGTTTTTCCAGAAAAAATTCGGAAAGTTTGGAAAATCCCCATAAGAATAATCCAGATGGAAAATACTTCATTATAAAAATTTTCCAAAAGCTTCAAATTTTGTCATTAAATATGAAAAACTCATGCATATTTTCAGTGACTTTCACAACAATCGGATGAGAAATAACAAAGAAAACGCAATAATAGTATACATTTTATTGAATATTTGGATCAATTGGATTTGCAAAGTGTATATATTCTGATAACCAAGCCGTTTTGTGGGCGAGCGGTGACTTGCCTCGACCGCTCTCAAATATACAGACTGCCTGACATTTCCATCCCCATCTTACCACAAGACGCCCCATTGTAGCGTATTGTCACTATCATCGTGTGCGGATCGGGGACGCTGAAGACCATATACTGGAATAAAGTATACTCTTCTGTGTGACATGATATGTGATGTGTGAATACTTAGGAATGGATGGAGGAATGGAAAATGTGGTTATAGGGTTCGGGTAAGGTTTTGACACCCAAGCCCATGTCACACGACCAAGTATACCTCACTCCGGTATACGCTCTTCAGGAGCCCCTGCGGAAATGATTACACGATCATGGTGAAATGACATTCGGGACAATATAGATGGCAATGGAATTATGATCATCGAAACTTGAATAATTCGGAGCTATGATTTAATTACGGATGGTTATATATATATATATATTTTCAATTACATCGAAAATTGATACAAAATCATTGTTCCCCAATTAAGGCTAAGGATGAAAGATAGGATCGTTTGGACGGGGCACCACAAGGGCGATCTCACCACCCCATTTTGATTTTTTAAAACTAATGATCTTCAACACCAGGACTGCGATGTCTGTGACCATAATTTTTCGCTGTAGATAAAAGTGTTTCAGTGTAAACACACGAATGTTGATATCTTCCACTTTGAACTAAGTCTCTTGGGCAATGATCACTTCTTTCCATTGACAGCAGATGTAAAGTTTATCATTATACACAATCGACAAATTAAATTAGTGATAGGCCTATAATGTTATAATTAGGTCTATCACTCTACTAATCAATGGTCGTGGCCAATTGGTACTTCATCCAAGCATTTGCTTCGAGGACTGTGGGAAACCACGAAAAACCAAGTCAGGATGAATATGTATACCAGTTCCTTCAAAAATAATTTCTTCTCTTATTTCATCAATAAAACATAGTTTTATAGCTCATTATTCGATGATATTATGAATTATTCTATCATTCTATTAATATTCATGATAATAGCTCAGGAATAGGGTTGTCATTCTCTCCTGTGGCGGATCTACTTGATGATGCGAGGTATGCGACTGATTCGAAGATGATTACAATTTATAATAATAGCAAGTTACATAACGATATGGTTCGTAAATAGAACTCCTTTATCATTGTCTATATTTATACATCTTAAATTCGGAATAACCAACAACTGGTGACTTCTAAACATCGTAAAAGTACTGATAAGAGGCCTCATTGCTGTAAACTCGCAATCATACTTATTCAATGAATTGAACTTCAAAATCAACTGAAATGTACAAATATGTCACCATTATTATCTATAGACTTTATGAGGAGTTCGTTTATTCATATTGTCTGCTTGTTTTAGTGAAATAATGTCATTTTTGAAATCATTTCCACATTTTTTTTTGCTTCAGGTGAACGATCTCATCGTGTATATCAGTTGATTTCCACCGAGTGTCTCACAAAATCAGAAAGTTGACAAAGTTCAAAAATGTTTACACAAAAATCCTTATGAATCTAAATTGTACTATATCAGTTTTGGTATTTTAAAGTTTTATTATGTTCATATTGGGGTGAACGATGCACTGTAATGATGACTGAGATCTATTGGCGGCGCTCAATGATGATTGAGATCTATTGGCGGCGTTCAATGATGACTGAGATCTATTGGCGGCGCTCAATGATGCCTGAGATTATGGGTTGATGAGGAGGAAGGTTATTTCATCACGGTTTTGATAGTAGAAAGGAAGCGGTTCGGCATATTATTGAAAAGCCACCCCATTACACACCTTGATTCCAAAAGGATACCAAAAAAATCACAACAAATCTCTGATTATCTCAACACGATCCCATTATCCTGATGATCTGTTTGGGTGGTTGACCATGGCGGGAATCGAACCCGGGTTTCCTGAGTGCTATTTTGCAGCGTGCCATAGTCACTGGTCCACCCCTCTCATTATGAGTCTAAATATATCGAATTTTAATTATACACATAAACAAAACTAAGACGTGTGATCGAGTGGCCAATACACTGAACCGTCATTCAGGAGGTTGTGTTTCGATACCCGCCATGGTCGACCCTCCTGACAGTTTTTTTTTGTGATTTCTCTCTGTCGTTCAGGTTAATACCGGGATGGTTCCTTATTAACAGGCCACGACCGACTCCTTCCCACCATCCAAAACACCTAGTGAAATAACCTTTCATCTTCATCTCATCATCCCATCATCTCATGATGATTAATGTTTGCTTAACGACCCCACCAACAGCTAGGTTATAGGGGGGTACGAATGAGCAGGTGATTATGAAACTATGAAGTGATGATTAGACATGGGACATTTACAAAAAACCCATGCCTAATGCGGGATTCGAACTCACGCCCAGCGGTGACATCAGTTTCTGAAGCAGTGCCTCAGCTGACTGAGCTACCGAGGGTGGCCATTATCTCATTTATCATCCACTGACGCCAATATATCGTAGTCATCAGTAGAGTGCGTCCTCAAACCCAATATAAACGAATACATAGAAACTGCAAAGTATTTGACCACCGGATACGTCTGTTCATCAGAGAAGGTGTAGACCAGTGTTCACATACCTGTCTGACATGAGGTTCTAGCGTCGCCGAGTAGTAACCAGTAGCAACGGCAGACGCCGCGACGCTGACAGAGTCCAACAGTACGGCTGGTATCTTCAAGAACGACCACAACTGAGCTGAAAGAGGAGCAACAAGTGGAAACAAGTGTTGAAGATACAGAAACAATGGGCAGATATAGTTTTGGATTGACTGAATAGGGCTGACAAAAATAGCCTCCATCACGACAACTATTTATAGTTCTTGGCTACATAAGAACTGACGATATGTTGAACTAGGAAAACGCCATATATGCGTTGTTAGACGAGCGGATAGTAATAGTAGGTCGACGTTTTTGCCAAACTTTTGCCTACATTCGCCAATTGGGTGACATTTAAGTTATAAATGGGTAAACACTGCTTCGAGTGGTACCAATTTAGCACATTCTATCTTTTTTCTTCATAATAGCTGACTCAATCAAGTTGAAAGTTTCCAGAAATGTGTATCAGAATGTAATTCAACTTCACACAAAATTTCATTTTTTGTGAAAATAAAAATATTTTCTCTTTTCTCCGCCGTGTTATTCTAATGAGTATTTTTGAAATATCTAAAATTAATACAAATAAAAGTTATCACCCAATAATGCCACAAAACTATACAAATCCAAGGTAGATAAGGAACCATGGTGAAAAAAATTGAAATTGATAGCTGTAGCTGTTTGACCTGTGGGGAACCAAAAAAAAAAACGTCAAAAAAAATAATGACATAAAAACGAACACCAATTTTTTTAAGTATGTCAAATTGAATCCTCGCTAAAGCTCGTCTAAAAATGACCACAACTGAGCTTCATAGGTGAAATGAAGTTGACATTCGGATATCAGTGGGCCTATACACCTTTCCCTATTTCAGCATCATTGAGGGCTGTATAGAAGAAGTGTGATCTTCATTGCTCCGCCACAATAACCGAGGACAAACATTTGACGTCACGGCCTAGGCCGCTGGACTCTTATCGCTACAGTCACTTTGATTAACGGTCGAGGCCCAACAAGCTCCAAGATATACCAGGGGTTTGATCGGTTAATGTTCACTAAAAAGCTACCCACTTTGTTAATTTAATATAATAACAGTCACAGTCTCTTGGACTGTAACGATTCATCATATTTAGGAGCAGAGTTGGGAATTTGGACAAATAACAATTTGAATACAGAAATACCAGTCATGTTAGTGTGGTAGGTAGCTCTCCTAGGGTACGTTCATATAGCCACGGCAACACGAATTTGCCGTGCAGTAAAAATGAATGAGCCAATCACAGACTTGCCGGGCTTGTCGTTCACTGTGACCTTGAAAGTTGGTTTAAGTTGAACATTTTTCCGGACGACAGACTTGCCGTGATGACGTAGACGATATCACGGCCACTTTTATACTTCAATTGTTTGTTTTGCTTACGTACTATCGACTGTCGAGCTCGATCACTGACGACATCGTCATCGTTATCGCATTGATTCGATGTATAATTGCCTTGAGTGAACGTTTTGTCGTGGTAGAATGAACGTACAAATCATTTGACGTGCTACGGCACCCGACAAGATTGCCGGCCGGCAAAAATGCCGTGGCTCTATGAACGTACCTTGACTTACCAAATGTATATTCTCTTGGGGGTACTAGCTCTAGCGCGTAATTCATCAGGTAAGGGTCCTGGACTCTTATCTCTCTAAGTCTCTTTGAATAACGGTCGAGGCCTAGCAAGCTCCAAGAGACTAGCGTTTTGCTTCAATAATGTTCACCAAACGAACCAAAGTTAATATAGTAATAAAAGATAATTACAATGACGGCATCCATTGGATTGTAGCAATCTATATTTCGTAGTCCCAGACATAAATGACGTCTCGCCACATGGGCTTCTTTCAAGTTACAAATGACAAACAATAGTTACCATAGCAACACAGCGAACTGGTGGACTACCACATATTCTAATCAGTTCATTCCAACTGGTGGACATTGTTGCCTGTCAAACAATTAGTGACGTCACGGCAGAAGCCTATAGGCCTACTGCCCGCACAATTGGTATTATATTAGTTAATGTTAAGATGTAGAATTTTCATGGATTGAGCCCCTTACCTAACCGACATGAAAGGACATGGCGTCTTGCTGTAACTAATATTCCTCTCTGTTAGGTATAAGCACCAGAAGGAAAGCACATAAACCATGCGGCGGACGTTGTATAACAAGTAACTGACTAATGAACAAGTAATTATGATAACTAACCAATATGCAACTAATGACCCAGAGATTCTGTGACTTCTCTTGTTTCTTCAGTATTTTTCCTGCCACGTATATCTATCTATCAAAATGTGATGTGTGATTGTCTCGTGAATGCCTTATTTCAACTTGATAGAGCATCGGTTTATTATTAGATAGTAATTGTTGAAGGAAATACGTTGTGTTCACTTATTATTGTTTAACGAATAGATTGACGACAGTGTTGCTACCTTGAGGTCTGTTCTTGTTCATGCCGTCGTCAACTATAGGCAGGAAGAAAGCGATGAAAATGCCGTCTAGAAACAAGATGCCTCCCAGCAGCATGAAGGGAAGCTTATAACCACCCAACTGTGGGAACAACACTTATGATTATAGCCAGCAATAAGTCAGTTGAATACAAAAATGAACTGATTGAAATGAAAGAAGTAATTAAAATCCATTGAAATGATTCTAAGCTGATGAGACTTTAATTAATCTATACAATATCAATACAATGTATAACTTAAATTTCGGTCTCAATTTCAAATTACTTCGAACCTAAAAGTACAACACAACCGTGAAGCTATCGATTTTTTTTTTCATTTGTCGAATACACTCATACAGAAAACAATTACAATTAAAAAAACAAAAATTCTCACAAAGCTCTTTGAAAAAAACTTGACTGTGGGTTGAACTAGTGAATTATGAGTACGAACGAGTTTATGAGTTCAAAATTCGAACGTATTTCTCATACATAAAAAGTAATAGAGTAGTTGGGAGTGAAAATAAAAAATAAAACTTTGGCTAATGAATAACGATCGTCTTTATTTTCCTTATTCTGGAGATACTATAGAAATCATAATCTCAATTTCAGAAATCAAAATGAACTATTTTGTCCTCCAGAAACCATGAGTCAGGACAGAGACATTACCGATTCAGTATATAGAAACATGAACAGAATCGAGTAATGACTACGTCACGACTAAGAAAAGGAGCCAATTCATCTGGAATCAGAGGGAAATAAATACGTCATCATTCATTAGAATTAATTTCAGGGTTGTGATGTCCTTTAATTTTTTTGAAGTTGGCAAAAACTTTCTCATTATATTTATTGAAAACACTAGAATAAACATATTTTTAACATACCGTGTACAAGACACCCCCTAGTGTGGGCCCAACTATGTAGCCCACTCCGTACAGCGTCTCCAGCGCAGCCTACACCAAGAAACAATCAAATGAGAGATTATTATTCCTATATTTTTATTGATTTCCTGTTCAGGACATTTTGAAGTATCACTTTACTCGTCTGTTGAACTCATATGTCATAGTGCGTGCCCAGTACAGCTTGCATCAATACTCAATGGTGAGAGTCCTTTCAATACCCGAGTAATTCAAGTTGCATTGGTTATACTAGGGAAACGCCATATATGCGTTGTTAGACGAGCAGATAGTAATAGTGAGTCGACTTTTTTGCCAAAATTTTGCCTACATTCGCCAATTGGGTGACATTTAAGTTAGAAATGGGAAAAAACTGCTTCGAGTGGTACCAATTCAGCACTTTTTATGATTTTTCTTCATAATGGCTGACACGATCGATCTGAAAGTTCTCGGAAATGTGTATCAGAATGTAACTCAACTTCACACACAATTTCATTTTTTTGAAAATAAAAATGTTTTCTTTTTTTTCGTCGTGTTATTCTAATGAATATTTTTGAAATTTCTGAAATTCATAAAAAAAAGTTATGATATGATAATGCCACAAAACTATACAGAACTAAGTTAGATGAGGAACCACAATGAAAAAAAGTTTGGAGTTGATAGCTGTAGCCGTTTGACCTGTGGAGAACCGACAAAAAAACATGAACAAAACAACATAAAAACGAACACCAATTTTTTTTCAGTATGTCAAATTGAATCCTTGCTGAAGCTCGTCTAACATAGCAGGTATCATACAAATAGAAATTGGTATTTTTCTTTGGCTTCACGCTCTATACACAAAAACCGATAATTATTTACTACATTCTCTGAGCATTCACTAACATTATCTTCTTAAAAAAAAAAAAAATGAGATCGAAAGTTGATACGAAATCATTGCCCCTCGAACAAGGTTAAGAGTGAGAGGTAGGATCGTTCGGACGGGGCACCATAAGGGCAATCTTGCCACCCCATTTTGATCATTTTGAATTCAATAACCAACTCCGCGTATTTGTTTTTGTGAACGTTCTTTCACTTTATCACCATGTCATAATTTTATAATCACCTGCTAATTCGTACCCCCGTATAACCTAGTTGTTGGTGGGGTCGTTAGGCAAACGATTATCGTCAAACATGACGAGAATACTTACGAATGTCGTGGCAATGGAGTTGGGGAAGACTGTGGCGATGATCGAGAAGGACGCTGTTAGAGCAGCAGACGCGCCCAGAGACTCGACTATTCGAATCGCAAACGACAAACCTATAAACGGGTCGTGGCTGTCGACGTAATCTAACAACCTAAAAACAAACAACAACAATTTCACATGATGGAGCTAGTTTATTGAAGGAATGAATACTATGACCTGGTCTGACGAGGCACTGCAGTGCCAATCTTACGCTGTTGAGCAATGAAACACCCCTTGTGAACGCGTCAAGGTCAACACTGCATGCCGGAATCGTCTAGGATTTTGGATAGACAAGGGTTATTTATTCCAATCATGAAGTGTTGAATCCTACATGATTGACCAATGGGAGAACAGAGGGCCATAAAAATGGCCGCCTAGTATTTGTACGACGGCATCAAACTTTATGGACAATTTGAGAAGTTATTGATGCTGTATCTGACGTAAAAATAGGGATTTGAGCATGTCCAATTTGACGAATTTGATTAATTAAACTATCTGCCTTATCGATACTGCATTGCCACAATGGCATCTGTCTGTGTCTAAAGTATCCAACACTGACATTAGAAGATTCGACTCTGTGGAATTGGTAGGGCTACTTCAATGCCCTGCGCGAGTGAACCTTTAGGGTTTAAAGACGCTTCAACAGCGAGGTAATTTGCGCATAAGTTCATTTCTGTATGCTTCGTAACGTTTCCATAACGATTGTGGACGTTTTGGGCATATGGGGTGCATTTCGAAACCTGCTGGCGTTATACTTTTTGCCAGTAAGATCATTTGTATCCAGTACACCTCAATAACGGAACGCACCCAGAACAATTCGAAAGTAAAAAGATGAGCGGCATTATTGCTTTTCAATAGAATGTTAGGTTATGAAACAATGTGTGGGAAAATATATACGCAAATCTAGGTTAAATACATTTCGAATTAACTAACATCTCACCAGATGCAGTTTTCTGCCTTGATACAACAGTATTCTCACTCCGGTGTATCTGTGAGTGAAGTAATGTAATATTGCGCCATTCATTGGAGG
>OZ023336.1:13813296-13828296 GCA_964007535.1 Brachyptera risi | reverse complement strand
ATTAATTGAAAATGACTCATCCCGAACCAGATCCTTACCTCCTGAGGATAGAAGGGTGCTTGTAGCGAAATGCAGAGGGCAGCAGCGAAGTTCACGCTACCTATCGCTATGAGCGTGAACCACTCTCTCTTGGTGTACCGCGTTGAAGCGGCCATTGTTGTTTCTATCGGCTACTGCAACAATAGAACTTACTACATGTTACTCTCATTTATCACTGTACTCATGATTGAAATCCACTGGCGTCGGTGAATGATGAGACGAGAGGTTTCATATATACATATAAATATATGGGAAATTATAGTCATGTCGAAAAAGATACGCCTCGACCGGGATTCGAGCCCGGGACCTTCTCCTTGCCGGGCAAGTGCTCTACCACTAAGCTACCGAGGTATTACTCCTTCGACATAACTAGAGTCATGATATCTCAAGGGGACTAGCCCTATAGGGGCCCTATAGATTCACCCAAGGTGTAACGATTATACGCTACCACAGATCCTTGTGACTCTATTTTACCTTCACCTAGGAATCAGGAATAATCATCATCATTATAGATGAGGCGTACCTTTTTCGACATAACGATAATATCCCAGATAACTCGATATTGGATCGTATCCAAGAAGTTTAATCATGACATATAAATATATATATATATTTTTTTTTTTCGGGGTGGAGGGGGCACTGACAGGGTGGTCATTTTGTCTCCCGTGAGGTTCAATCAAGAGCTGTTTTTTGATAGCGGAAACGAGTCGGTCGTGGCCTATTAGGAAGGACACATCGTGGTATCGACTTGAAAGATTGAGAGAAATCACAAAAAAATCTCTGTCAGGACAATGGCAAAAGAAACATACGAGAATGTATGAGAATTCCCCATACTTGTGAATATTCACCATTCAGGAAGGGAAAAAGTACAGACTTCATTGTATATTCAATCAAATCACTCACTGAACACTGAACTACTTTTACTCTACTGAGGCCCGGTATTACCAACGTGGGAGTAGCTCCAACTGACAGATGAAAGTTGTAATCACCATGGCTACCTGTGATATTTGTTTTCACCAACTCTCAGATAACTGCTGACTGGACTTGGTAATAACAGGCCTAAATAGTACACAATAAATAATACTCTCCTGTATATTCATGTATGAAGCATCGGAGAAACAACAGTGACAAGGTACAGGGAAGAAGCTCAAGCTCTCCTGGTTCTCATATATATATATATATATATATATATATATATATATATATATATATATATATATATATATATATATATATTCATATATATATATATATAGCCCATTTATATATATATATATATATATATATATATATATATATATATATATATATAATATATATATATATATATATATATATATATATATATATATATATATATATATATATATATATATATATATATATATGCTATGATTATTTTCAAGATCAGACCGCTAACCGTGAAAAACAGACGGACACCTACAACACTTTGTCAAATTTCCGCGATATTTCGGGTAGATAGCACTCCCACTCAAGTCGTACTCGACTTGACTAGTACGACTAGTACGACCTGACGCTTGACAATGGGTAGTGCAATCTATCCGAAACGTCGCGGAAATTTGACAAAGTGTAGACTGTAGACATCCGTCTTCGCTGCCTGTTTTCTACGGTAAGCGGTCTAATTCGGAAAGTAATCATAGCATCATCTGTGTCTGCGACAACTTGAGAAATAATTTATATATATATATATATATATACATATATATATATATATATATACATATATATATATATATATATATATATATATGTATATATATACATATATATATATATATATATATATATATATATATATATATATATATATATATATATATATATATATATATATATATATATATGATTATTGACAACTCATATCAATATATTTTCTGCTGAATGATCCACTTCAATAGCTATGATTCGGTTATATACAAATGCGAACAAACATTAAATGAAAATAATATTCTCCAAATGTGGAGTACACTTCACTCACAACTTGTACACTCGGATCGTCTGATAGACCTGGCGTCGTTCTGGTTTCCAACCCCGCACTGAGATCAAGTGTTTATATACACTGCGAGAGACCAATGCTGTCATGCTGAACACGAGACGGTGTCTACTGGACCGACTGAGCCACGAGGTGGAAATTTCCGAACAACGATCAGGGAAGATACATGTGTAAGAGGCTGGAGGTGACAAGACCGTCCAGTTGAAGACTTTGATCTCAGATAGTTCGAACTGGCCATTTCTCGAACCGGAAGTGGGTTTAAGATTGGATTTAGTTCAGATTGGATGAGTTTGCGACGTTGGTATGGTCAGTTGAGTAAGTGTGGGCATATATTCATATCACCGAGATACGTTACTCAAAGTTAATAAGGCGTACATAGGCCTATGTGTCTCGGCAGTAACCTAATTCACACCGCTTTGCAAACTGGGAAGTTTTCGTTATACTTGACATATATTATAGTGATAGTAAAAATATATAATGCCTTGCTTACATGCCATTTCTTTATGTCCAATATGGCCGCCGAGATTGGAACGAGCATATGTCGCTATCGGCTGCAGGAGTTACGTTTCTCGGAAAGGTAATATATATATATATACTTTATCTACTATGCTCACATTAACTCTCATATTCAGTATGGTATTATTCTGTGGGGACACTCTCATCTGGTCAACCGATTATTTGTACTTCAAAAAAGAGCTGTGAGATAGATACCTTGCAAAAGCTAGTTTTTATCCCTGTGCAGATTTATTTTAAAAAGATTCATGTAAACTGCACTTTTTAAGAAGTACTGCATTTCAAGTTTGCCATCTATTCATTTTTTAAATACAATATTGTATGTAATGGACATAAGATATCTTATTCAAGATTTCAACGAGGAACACAATTATAGCACCAGACAAAATAACATTGAAGTGATAACACATAATCTTTCTATTTTAAAAAAGGCCCCATCTATTCAGGAATTAAATTCTACAATTCTTTGCCCCTGACAATAAAACAAAAGAAAGGACATTTTTTTAAAATCGGTATTAAGAAATTACTTTCAGATAAATGTTAATATAGTATAAAAGAGTTTCTAGATGACACATGGGCTGTTTTTTAAATTATGTTGATATATCTTTTAACTTTTTATGTGTGTGAATATGTATGTACCGTAATGTATCTGGTATATCTTGTAATAAGTGTGTATGTGTTGTGTGTATTGACGTGTTAAATATCATGCAATGATCAATAATGACAATAATAATAATAATAATAATAATAATAATATGTATGGTTATACTACATTCTGCGGGCTGTGAATGCTAACCCCATTCCCCCAGTAAGCCTACAAGCAGTACATCTCATTGAGTACGGAATATCAACATGGCGTCGCTCATCGAATTGAGTGAAAACACATTTATAGTTTGTGGCGAAATCAATAGAAGTGAAGAGAATCGAAGATTGTTGTTAATAAAGAGATAAACGTCCTGAAGTATGTTAGTTGATTCACAAGTTATTTATTTATTTTTTCTTCTATCCATGAACAGGTTTGAAGTGAAGATTATCGACTTGGAAAAGACGAAGCCCCATCTCACATATCCGATGTTTTAATAAGTGTTCATGGGAGTCGATGTCGATGTTATTGATTCGATTTATTGATTCATCGATATTCAATTTATTCGATACTTCGATGAGTTTTTGAAATATGGTTTTATAGTATGTAGGCCTATTGTAGGCCTAATGTGACTCCAGATGATTTCAATTTACTTTGTTTTATATATTTTAATATATCTTTAGTTCTTCATATGTTGAATGATTATGTGACGAATGTATATTTTGACTAACCTTATATTTTATACTATGAATCATTATTTCTTCGCGAAATATATATGAAAATTGAAATGAATGAATAAACTTTCGAACGGTATGAAATATAAAAATTCCAATACAAGGGAAACTACTAGATATGATTTGAATAGCTAGTTATAACTTATACCGACTTGAAGGTATTAAGAATATCTGTTTAAATACAATATCATAATTTTAATATCTCATGCCGTTGAAAATATATCACCGGTGAACTGATATGTCGCTGAATCAACTCACACGTACAGTGGTGTACTCTTTTTAGGTTGATCCGCATATTATTTTTCATATTTTCATATTCTGAATATTTTTAAAATTTCGAAGAATTGGAGACAACCAGAACTCTATTCTTCTAATCAAATTGTACCGGGTCGTTCCATCATTATGGGAAACTCACAACGCGTTACATCTTCAGTACCACCATAATTTATAAACGATCGCAGTGACTTTTTGGATGAATATATTGTATAGTAAAACAACTTCACATCGTGCAGAAAAGTACTTTCTATAAATTGATGTCGATCCTTGATGAAGATTCACATTACAGGTCAAGTGTTATTTGTATGTGATCGTACGCAGCGATGTGAGAATCGATGGCAAAAATATCGAGTATCGAGTATCGAATATCGAATATCGAGTATCGAATATCGAGTCATATTTCCACCTCTGTTATTATATAATTCGACTCGTCAGCATTTCCAACAAATATACTCGCTGCAACCGAATATGTATTATATCGATGGTGTCCGGGCAAAAGGGCCTAACCCACATTTTTTCGAAATCGAGGTTTTGATATATTCCAATAGATTGCTCTAAGGCGCACATTCTGGTTCATGAGCCGTGGCCTAATTTCACTCCCAGAAATTTTAATTAATGTTTCTAATTTCAGTGGCCATTTGGCACGTTGGTGAAGTCATACAGGCAAAAAGGCCTATACCACAATATAACCCACAAATCAATTCACAACCCATAAAACTTGATGAGGGGACTCGGAGACACAGAAAGGCATTTGGGCCTAAGCCACATTTTTTTGTCACATTTCTGCCACATTTTTGTTGTTTACATGATAAGTAACAACACAGATATACATAAAATAATCATATGATAAATAAGATGAAAAAATTATTTCAATATATATCATCACATCACATCATTTCCCATGCATCATTTCACATAAGAATAGCATGTTGTAGATGATTGAACAATTTACTTTTTGTGGGTTGGACCCTCCGGCCCGGACACCATTGATATATAATATGTCAGGGGTTATATTAGTGCGCAGTTGATCCTGATATGCGCAATTCTAAACTTGAAAAATGCAGCTCTTAATTTCAATTTGTGCAGTTGTAAAATTCAGTCCATGTATAACTAGTCAAACGCGAAATATGCGTTGTAAGATGAGCGAGGTATCCCAATAAGGTATAAAAGTCCTTGAAGGAGTTCTACCCTTGCTACTTTATCGACTCTGGTATTCTACTTACCTTGATATCTGAATAAGCTATTAGAGTCGTTAAAGTAGTTCTACTCTTGCCACTTCATTGACTCTGGTGTTCTACACACCTTGACGCAAATAAAAAATACTTCATTGTTGGTCAACTCCTGAATCTAGAAAGCAGTGAATCTCGACAACTTAATTCTGTCACAATTTTTATGATATATTTTATGAATATTATCAGTCATTTTATTTTTTTTCTTCAAAACAACTGATCAGAATTGCTTAAAAAATCGTAATAATGTGTAAAATTCATGTATACACATTTGGAGAAAATTTCATCCCATTTGAAGAGATTTTATTTTTCAACATTTTCTGCCCAGCCAAATCTTATGGGGTTTTTAGAAACTTTGAGATGATGATTCTCAAAATCGGTCCAACCGATTCATCTCAAAAAGTATACAGTTCTAAGTTGGACGAGTTTGCGTGTACAAAAAAAGTTTCATGTTGATCAGTCAACCCTTGCGATCTGTGGAGTGCTTACAAAAAAAAAAAAAAAAAAAAAAACACACACAGACAAAGCCCTATAAGAGTGGGATGGAGACTTCGCTACGCTCATCAATAAATCAATAATGCACTATAACACTAATAATAATGCATTAGTAATAATGCACCATGAAGCAGCAGCCTCAGGCCTACATATTCCCAAATAGTAACAAGACACTTTGAAAAACGAAGTTTTTCAAAAACTTCCCTGCTGGGCTGTGATGAGGGGGGATCAGCGTGGAACCTACCTCTTCGTATAATTTATTTTTTCATATGCGCGGTTCTGAAATTTCACTAATATAACCAGTGTAATGTCTCTTGCGCTGTTCCAAGTTCCAGGATCATTTATATCTGTCAAATCAACCCGGTGGGAACCCGTTTTTGCCCTGTGGACTCTCGGGACTTGAACTGCATAAATTTAATTCCACTGCCAAGAATAGCAAGCCAGTGAGGTCAACAGGTTTGGATACAATTATAATGTTGCATTATATAACGGATGAACACAAAAATGGTAGTACAAGCAGGTATGAGAGCAACATGTTAGCCTTTACATTGTATATTTTTTTTATTCTTTTCTGGTTAGTACCATCACGATGTAGTGATACCAACCTATTTGATTATAATATGAAGAAGGTGTACCGACTCGCGTCGTGAGAGTGAAATATTTCCGGGATCAGTTCCCGAGTCCAGGGTCCCGATTGCCTGTAGTGCAAATATCGTTTAATCGAACTATTTAAGACAACAATGCTATACACGGCCTAGTAGAATTATTATGTTAGCAGTTGCATTTGTTTTTTACGAAGATTTTGTGAGTTCAATAATGCCACCGGTACCGTAGCCACTCTTATCTACATCTGGTTCACAAGGGAATCCACTAAATCGCGACAGGCAATCGGGACCTTTGGTTCTGAACTGAACGCAAGAAACCAAAAATGCCTTCCATTTATTATTATGGGAGTTGAAGCACCTTCTTTATATTATGATGAGATAGGTTTGTATCACTATATCGTGGTACCATGGATGAAATATATATATATATATATATATATATATATATATATATATATATATATATATATATATATATATATATAATTATTGATGAGCGTAGCGAAGTCTCCATCCCACTCTTATAGGGCTTTGTCTGTGTGTTTTTTTTTTTTTTTTTTTTTTTTTTGTAAGCACTCCACAGGTCGCAAGAGTTGACTGATCAACATGAAACTTTTTTTGTACACGCAAACTCATCCAACTTAGAACTGTATAGTTTTTGGGATGAATCGGTCGGACCGATTTTGAGAATCATCATCTCAAAGTTTCTAAAAACCCCATAAGATTTGGCTGGGCGGAAAATGTTGAAAAATAAAATCTCTCCAAATGGGATGAAATTCTCTCTAAATGTGTATACATGGATTTTACACATTATTACGATTTTTTAAGCAATTCTGATCAGTCGTTTTGGAGAAAAAAAATAAAATGACTGATAATATTCATAAAATATATCATAAAAATTATGACAGAATTAAGTTGTCGAGATTCACTGCTTTCTAGATTCAAGAGTTGACCAACAATGAAGTATTTTTTATATGCGTCAAGGTGTGTAGAATACCAGAGTCAATGAAGTGGCAAGAGTAGAACTTCTTTAACGACTTTTATAGCTTATTCAGATATCAAGGTGTGTAGAATACCAAAGTCGATAAAGTAGCAAGGGTAAAACTATTTCAAGGACTTTTATACCTTATTGAGATATCTCGCTCATCTTACAACGCATATTTCGCGTTTGACTAGTATATATATATGGATAAAATTTTACCGAGATACGTTACCCCTGCAGCCGATAGCGACATATACTAGTTCCGATCTCGGCGGTCATATTGGATATTTGAAAATATAATCTAAGCAAGACATTCTATATTACTAGGAAAACGCTATATACGCGTTGTTGGACGAGCGGAAAGTTATAGTATGTCGACTTCATTGCCAAACTTTTGCCCAAATTTGCCAATTGGGTAACATTTTAGTTATAAATGGGTAAAAACTGCTTCGAGTGGTACCAATTTAGAACATTACATGTTTTTTCTTCAGAATGGCTGACTCGATCAAGCTGAGAATTTCCAGAAATGTGTATCAAGATGTTATTCAACTTCACAAAAAATTTCAATTCTTTTGAAAATACAAATTTTTAAATTTTTTTCCGTCGTGTTATTTTAATGAGTATTTTTGAAATTTCTAAAATTCATGAAAATAAAAGTTACCACCCGATAATGCCACAAAACTATACAGATCTAAGTTAAATAAGGAACCATGATGAAAAAAAGTTTGAAGTTGATAGCTATAGCCGTTTGACCTGTGGAGAACCGACAAAAAAACATAAAAAAAAACAAAAAAAAAAACATAAAAACGAACACCATTTTTTTCAGTATGTCAAATTGAATCCTCGCTAAAGCTCGTCTAATCACTATAATATTTATCGAGTATGGTGTAAACTTTCCGGTTTGCAAATCAGTGTTGAGCTACTGCCGAGACAGGAATATGTACGCCTTCTTAACGTTGAGTAACTTATCTCGATGATATATCTATGGATGAGAGAGGTGGTAAATCTTCCGTCCATATTGATACATGTTTTTACAATGGTTTCAACAATGTTAAAACAATGTTAAAACAATGTTAAAACAATGTTAAAACAATGTTAAAACAATGTTAAAACAATGTTAAAACAATGTTAAACAATGTTTCAACAATGGATAATGAGAATCACATGAATTCAGTGAAGATGATTATAAATGTTGTGTCCATAATTGGATGAGCGTAACTAAGACGTCCATTTCATATACTGAAACAAATTGTGATTCGTTTTTTTTCTTTGTGATCTAGTACGCGGCATACAGGTCGGGAGAATAAAACAATCGATCCGATACTTTTCCTGCATATTGGTGTCACACAAGAACAGGTTGGGATATTTTTTTAGATGAGCGTAGCGAAGTCTCCAAACCCCACTCTCATGGGGGTTTGTCTGTGTTTTTTTTTTCGTAAGCACTCCACAGGTCGCAAGGGTTGACTGATCCACATGAAACTTTGTTTGTACACGAAAACTCATCCAACTTAGAACTGTATAGTGTTTGGAATGAATCGGTCGGACCAATTTTGAGAAAAATCATCTCAAAGTTTCTAAAAAACCCATAAGAATTGGGTGGGCGGAAAATGTTGAAATATAAAATCTCTCCAAATGGGGTGAAATTTTCTTTGAATGTGTACACATAGATTTCACACATTATCATCATCTTGTATGCAATTTCAATCAGGCGTTCCAAAGAAAAAAATTAAAACAACTTTTTTTTTCATCAAATATATCATGAAAATAATGACAGAATTAGGTTGCCGAGATTCACTGCCTTCTAGATTCAATATTTGTCCAACAAAATGAAGTATTTGTATATGCATCAAGGTGTGTAGAATACCAGAGTCAATGAAGTGGCAAGAGTAGAACTACTTCAACGACTTTCATAGCTTATTTAGATATCAAGGTGTGTAGAATACCAGAGTCGATAAAGTAGCAAGGGTAAAACTACTTCAAGGACTTTTATACCTTATTCAGATATCTCGCTCATCTTACAACGCATATTTCGCGTTTGACTAGTTAAAATAGGGTGGTATGATCGCCTTTGTGGTGCCCCGTCCAAACGATCATACCTTTCATTCAATGCATTAATTGGGGGATAACGATTTAGTATCAAGTTTTGATGTTATAAAAAAAATTAAGAAAGAATAACCCCGGGGAAATACTTTGGAACAGAAATTTTCTCGAAAGTTCTAAAATGTCTACTGAATATGAAAGAATTATCATACATATTCCCAGTGATGCATGAAACAATCTCATGAGAAATAACGAAGAAAACGCAATAAAAGTACACATTCTATTGACTGTAGGATAAACAGGTTTCGCAAGGTGAAAATGAAACAGGTTGCACTTTAAATATCAACAAGTAAACAGGTAGGATTCTTGAACGTTTGGAGAAATCCAAGGTCCGTGGATGTGGATTGAGCTGAAAGAATATTTTCCATTCTAGAACTCCATACTTCTGGGCTCATCTCACAACTCATATACCGGTACAACATTTTCCTAGTTATTGTTAGTGAAGATTTCACTCATTTTATCGTGAAACTGGGTGGGACTGGAGGGGACTGGATGTGCAAATACTTGACCAGAGATGAAAAATAGAGACACAATAATGATGCATACCCAATATATATATATATATATATATATATATAATATATATATATATATATATATATATATATATATATATATATATATATATATATATATATATATATATATATATATATATGGTGGTATTATTTCTGCGGTAATGCCACTATGTTGAAACTCTTCGTGTCGACGTTTCGGCAGACTTTGCTCCGCCATCTTCAGGACGTGTGCTGACCACCGACCGAGCCCTAATGATGGCGGAGCAAAGTCTGCCGAAACGTCGACACGAAGAGTTTCAACATAGTGGCATTACCGCAGAAATAATACTACCAACTACCATCGGCCACGAGAACCTACGTAAGCACATATATATATATATATATATATATATATATATATATATATATATATATATATATAGGCCTATATATATATATATATATATATATATATATATATATATATATATATATATATATAAATATATATATATATATATATATATATATATATATATATATATATATATATATATGATGCTTCATTCTCTTATTCACTCTTTGTAGCCTATTTACTTTCTTGATTGCATTGTTCAAAGGGGAACATATATATTTTGTCATTCAACTGTTTTTATTCTTATTTCGCTTAGCTTTCCAGATGTTTATTTTAAATGACCATGATATATGTTAACAGTGGGTCACAGACAAGTCGAATCTTATGTGACTTTGTGATGGGTCTACGTTATTATCATAATGTAATAATATAACATGTCAATAAAACGCCAAAAAAAAGAGAGAGAGTAGAATATTGGAACCGGGAAAGATTGAAATTCGAAAGGTCAACATAGGCTTTCACGGAGAGAAGTTTGACTTTGAGTACTTGAGTACTCATTCATTTTGTCCATTTTGTATGATAAGATTTGAAACAGGGGAGAAGATTTGAAACAGGGGAGAATATTTGAATCAAAGGATAAGATTTTAAATATGAATTTTATGAATAAGTTCATAAAGAAGTCATAAGGAAGTTTATGAATGAAAATAACTGGAACATGTAGTTCAGTTGCTAACGCGCTCGCTTCATGTGACCCGGAAGGTGAGGTGCATATCCTGGCCTGGTTGTATTCCCACCACCGTCCATCTTTACACTTGGTTGTGTGACCTCCCTCTGTAGTCTAGGGCAATGCCGAGATGGTTTCTACAATACAGGCCACGACCACTTCCTTTCTATTATCCAAACCTCTATCTCACCATCACATTATCTCATTAATCATTCATCCGACGCAAATAGATCTCAGTTATCATTAAAGTGCTTCGATCATTGAGCCCATAAATGAAATGAGCTTAAAGTCAACCTATGCAGCATTACATCTCCAAACCATGCATCTCAGTATTACAACCTCCTTGGCTCTTCTCGGACTTCCGACTGTCAAAATACATGCTAAACTTACTTCCACATGAGAAGATGGTCGCTCACCAACATAACCAGCACAATTATCACTGGGATGATTGTATAGCTGTGGTATTTTCTTGATATATTGAATTTCTCGAACGAGATTCACTATAGCAAACACAACTACATCTTCAAAATTCATCAAACATTCGAAACTATCGAATTTTTCCATTTATTTATCCATAATGGATTCAACGACGCACTGTACCGATGAGTACAATCTATTGGCGTCGGTGAATGATATATGAGATGATGGGATGATGATAGGTTATTTTATCCTTTTTTTTTTTTTTGATGGTGGGAAGGAGTCGGTAGTGACCGTTGTTAGGGAATTATACCAAAATTAACCTGAACGACACCACAGAAAAAAAACTGTCATGATGGTCGACCATGGTGGAAATCGAACCTTCGTCTCGTGAATGACGGTTCAGTGTGTTAACCACTCGACCACTTGTCGCAGTCGATTTTCTATACGATTATCGAGTTTTTACCATTATTTAGTTGGTGGAAGATGATGGGCGTGGCTTATCGGCAGGCCACCTTGATCTATACTTCATGTGAGCATTTAGAAATACTCTGATAGGCAATGTCAATTCACCCACATAACAAACAGCCCATTTGATTGTATGTTTTGTTTTGTGACGTTTGTGGGCGGGTCAATCACTAGTCATCAATTCTTTCGTGAATACAAGCATATGAAATATGACCATTTATTGCGTCTTGTGATTTTGTTTGCTTGTTGTTATCTCGGACTTTTGCCTTTCAGACGGAACGCATTGCGATATGATGACGTCACGGAAACCTCCGAACCAATGACGAGTGATAACAGATGTCATAACTACTGAGACGAGTGGTGCAGTGGCTAGCATAGTGAACCGTCATTCATGAGACTGGAGTTTGATTCCCGTCTTGGTCGACCATCCTGACTGGGTTTTTTGAGGTGTCGTTCAGGTTGGGATGGTTACTTAACAACAGGCCACGACCGACTCATTCCCATCATGAAAATTCTTGATATATATATATATATATATATATATATATATATATATATATATATATATATATATATATATATATATATATATATATATATATATATATATATATATAACCTTTCATAATCTAATTTATTATTCAACGACTCTCATAGATCTTGGTGATCAGTACAGTGTGTCGTTAATACCCAATATGAATGAATAGATCGATATGGGATTTAAAAACTAGGATCTCGTTGAGCGGTAGCATGACAAAATGTCAATTGCCTCGCACTTGACCCCGTTTATAAGTTGAGAAACTTTTTCATCCCATCAACTCATCAATCATTCACCCAACGCCAATAGATTTCAGATATCATTATAGTGCGTAGTTATCTCAATATATGAAATTAAATGAAAAATATAGGTCTATATAGATGGTACCATATCAATCATACGCACTTTCGCTTATACTTGTCAAACGCGAAATATGCGTTGTAAGATGAGCGAGATATCTGAATAAGATATAATAACAGTCCTACATTTGCTACTTTATCGACTCTGGTATTCTACACACTCTGTCCTTCATTCAATTGCTACTTTATCTTCTCTGGTATTCTACACACCTTGACGAATATAAAGAATTCTTGGTTAATTCTTGAGCAAATATCGAATCTAGGAAGCAGTGAATCTTGGCTCCTTTCCATATATTTGATGAATGAAAACAGTTATTCGAATTTTTTTCTTCGAAACGGCTGGTTAGAATTGCTTACAAAATGGTGGTTATGTCCATCATTCATGTTTGAACACTCAGAGAAAATTCACTTTTTTTCGGAGAGGTTTCATTTTTTCAAATTTTCTTACCCAGCCTAATCTTATGGCGTTTTTAAAAACTTTGACATGATATTTCTCAAAATCTATCGAACCGATTCATTCCAAAAACTATACAGTTCAAAGTAGTAAAAGTTGTCCCGTACAAAAAAAAGTTTCATGTTGATCAGTCCACCCATGTGACCTGTGCAGTGCTTACAAAAAAAAAAAACATACACAGACAAAGCTCTATAAGAGTGGGCTGGAATCTTCGCTACGCTCATCCAATAAAATAACAGAGGCAAGGATGTCTAGTGCCCTGGAAAAAAAATATATTGGCAATTATTCACTTGATCACTTATTTGAAGATGAATACTGAACTGGGCAAAGGCGAAATATGCGTTGTAAGATGAGCGAGATATCTGAATAAAGGTATAATAACAGTCCTACATTTGCTACTTTATCGACTCTGGTATTCTACACACTCTGTCCTTCATTTAGTTGCTACTTTATCTTCTCTGGTATTCCACACACCTTGACGAATATGAAGAATAGTCAATTCTTGAGCAAATATCGAATCTAGGAAGCACTTAAATCTTTCCTCATTTCCTTAATATTTGATGAATGAAAACAGTTATTTGAATTTTTTATTCGAAACGGCTGATTCGAATTGCTTACAAAATGATGGTTATGTGTATCATTCATGTTCAAACACTCAGAGAAAATTTGATTTTTTTCGGAGAGGTTTCATTTTTTCGAATTTTCTTACCCAGCCTAATCTTATGGGTTTTTAAAAACTTTGACATGATATTTCTCAAAATCTGTCCGACCGATTAATTCCAAAAACTATACATTCTTAAGTTGTAAAAGTTGGCCCGTACAAAAAAGTTCCATGTAGATCAGTCCACCCATGTGACCTGTGCAGTGATAACAAAAAAAAAAAAAAAAAAAAAAACACACAGACAAAGCTTCATGAGAGTGGGATGGAATCTTCGCTCCCTTCATCTAATTAATTTGGATAACTTTTACACTTGAACAGTTCATTTCCTCGTTTCACCCCATTGATTACTGGTGAATTGAGCTTATTTGGAATATAGTATAGCTGTATTTTTTATTTTGTACCTCATGGGTTTCACAAGTGTCCTTATCGTGAAGAGGTGGAGGGGGGGGGATATATTTACTCATTCTATTTTTTCTGCATTTATATTTCGTTCCATGTTTCATGTCATTTATGTTTCGTGTTGCTTGATTTATTGAAGCAGATTAAATGATTCTGAAATGTTACCGGGAGATTGGGGTAGATCGGGTGTTGATTCGATCCGGCCGCCACCTTCCATCTTCTCTAATATTTTCGTGGTTTTTGTATTTTTTTTTTAAGTCGGGATTTCATTCTTTCTTTTCAAATATGAAAATGAAACCATGACACGATCGCATGACACAGTAGTAAGCTTAGTAGTAGTGTTTATTTCATTAAGAGCCCACGGGAGTCGATTTAGCGAAATATCAGCTTCTTGGTGATAACTTCTGAACGGTATGAGATATCAAAATTCCAATACGCGAGAAACATAGATGATTGAAATAGCTTCAAGATGAAATAAGTTATGACTATACAAGTCATGTCGTATAACTGTGAAGGGTCGACAGTTAAAATCCATTTTTTAGCAGTCGATGCTCGACA
>OZ023336.1:13752771-13813096 GCA_964007535.1 Brachyptera risi | reverse complement strand
ATATAATATATATATATATATATATATATATATATATATATATATATATATATATATATATTATATATATATATATATATATATATATATATATATATATATATATATATATATATATATATATATATATATATATATATATATATATATATATATATATATATATATATATATATATATATATATATATATATATATATATATATATATATATATATATATATATATATATATATATATATATATATATATATATATATATATATATATATATATATATATATATATATATATATATATATATATATATATATATATATATATATATATATATATATATATATATATATATATATATATATATATATATATATATATATGTTTTGTTGAAAGCTTTCACGACTCATTATGTAATTAATAATCAAATCTTCATGGATAATTAAAAGTCGCGTTGACGAATAAATATTTATTTAATTGCCCGACGTTTCGACTACAATATAGTGGTCATTTTCGAGGGCTAAAAATGAAAATAATTATATAAATGATAAATAATAGGAATCAAAAAACAGATTCTTATGCAGAAAAACACATCTTCAATGAATGTCTTGAAAGGTGTGATAAATATAACAATAAAAATGAAAATAAAAATAAGCTTGATGCACATCTATGAATCCAGATGACTATATCACAGTGTCCTGGATCACACATGCTGGGCTAGGTTATCAGATTGATCCTACTCCTCAAATAGTATGGTCCCCTTCCTTCATTCATGGTTCCATCTGCTTCGAGAACAATCCTGTCTGTTAGTCTGGGCTGATATCGCAATTCACCAAGTGCAGTGATCCAGCTGGGCGATATAGTATATCCACAATATGAGAAAAACATTCGAACAGAACGGCTACTCGAACAAAGACATATCCAAAGCCATGAAATTTGTTCCAACAACTCGGAAGAAGCCAGATAAGAGCATAGCTACCGTGTTACTACCATATGCAAGTGGCATAACCGATAGAATAGGACGCATGCTGAAAAAGCATAATATTGAAACTATTTATACTCCCGATAATAAACTACAAAGTAAATTCAGATCAGTAAAGGACAAGATACATCTGGAGTCATGTGGGGTATATAAAGTGCCATGCGAGTGTGGCCTTGTTTACATTGGTCAAACTAAAAAACCCACTTCCGATCGACTCAAACAACATAAGTACCATGAACGGACCAAGAATTCAAGATTGTCTGCCATTGCTAAACATCATATAGAAGAGAAACACAATATTCTATACGAAGAATCTGTAGTATTGGATCGCCAAGAAAAGCGGTGGCCGAGGGCGATAAGCGAAGCCATTGAAATTATAAAACATCCACATAATTTCAATGGCGAAGATTGTGGATATACTCTATCGCCCAGCTGGACCACTGCACTTGGTGAATTGCGATATCAGCCCAGACTAACAGACAGGATTGTTCTCGAAGCAGATGAAACCATGAATGAAGGAAGGGGACCATACTATTTGAGGAGTAGGATCAATCTGATAACCTAGCCCAGCATGTGTGATCTAGGACACTGTGATATAGTCATCTGGATTCATAGATGTGCATCAAGCTTATTTTTATTTTCATTTTTATTGTTATTTTCATTACACCTTTCAAGACATTCATTGAAGATGTGTTTTTCTGCATAAGAATCTGTTTTTTGGTTCCTATTATTTATCATTTATATAATTATTTATTTTTAGCCCTCGAAAATGACCACTATATTGTAGTCGAAACGTCGGGCAATTAAATAAATATTTATTCGTCAACGCGACTTTTAATTATCCATAAAGATTTGATTATTAATTATATATATATATATATATATATATATATATATATATATATATATATATATATATATATATATATATATATATATATTGGCCAATATCCCACCATATTAGTTTCAGAGATGGTTTTGAATATGATTTTTTTCAACTTAATTGAATAATCAAATATCCTATTCATGTCACATAGATAGTTGGGAAGGCTGGTATGGCTCCTAAACAACAGGCCACGGCTGACTCCTTCCCACTATCAAAATCAACCAAAAAAATAACCTCTTCTATCTCATCATCTCATATCATTCACTGAGGCCAATAGATCGCAGTCAAAACGTCAAATAGTCGTTAAACCAACAAATAAATCAACGAATGAACTGTTCAAGAGTTTCAGGGTGTACCAGTCTAAAAGCGTGCCTGTAAATGTTTCTGTCTACTGCAGTGTAACAATGTTTGCCGTACCGCAGTTCAACAAGGGGCAGTGGTTCACGTTTATCGTGATAGGTAGCGTGGAGCTCGCCATCGGCATCTGCATTGCGATCCAGGCACCGTTCTATCCGCAAGAGGTAAGCCCTAGTGGAGTGTGGTCCACTTCTTCTCTTCTCTTGTAATGTTCGATTTTCTCGATACCATTATTGGTCGTGAATTAGATACTTCCGCGATTCTAAACTTATTCTCTCATTTTCTTGAAACCTTGATAGTTGTTATGACATGAATGCAAGAGTCACCAAGTGGCAGTGAACTGTCGTGTTCCTCCAAAGCCCTCTTGATGTTGATGACATCTTGAGGGCCGTGCACACGACACGAAGTAGTGATACCAACTTATTCCATCATAATATAAAGAATGTTACCCAACTAGGGTTTTGAAAGTGAAATATCTCAGTGGTCAGTATCTGAGTCCAGCATCCCAATTGCCTGTAGCGCAACTATCGCTTTTATATCGAACTATTCAGAATAACAATGCTCAACAATGCTATACACGGCTCAGTAGATTAGGAGAATTATAGATTTTGTTAGTTCAACAATGCCAGCGGTACCGTAGCCACTCTTATCTACATCTAGATCACAAGGGAATCCGCTAAATCACGACAGGCAATCGGGAGGATTGGCTCTGAAATGCCGCAAGAAACCACAAATGCCTTCCATGTTATCAGTATGTGAGTTAGAGCTGTAGAGCACCTTCTTTATATTGTGATGAATTAGGTTGGTGTCGCTACATCGTGCACACAAGCCTATTGAAATACACGGAAAAAGTGTGTTGGATGTCTCAAAACTTTGACATTATGAATTTGCGAAATATAATATACATTCAATTAGTTTCTCAATAGGTTAATGGTGATCTCAAATCTGAAATGAATATCTGTTGTTGTTGTTGTTGTCGTCGTCGTCGTTGTTGTTGTTGTTGTTGTTGTTGTTGTTGGTGGTGTTGTCATTGTTGTTACTGTTGTTGTTGTTGGTTGTGGTTTTCACGAACTCCTCAATCTTCTAGATAGCAACCAAAGAGAGATAGAAATTGATTCATTACTGACTATACTGTTCATTAAAGCTTCTACCATCATTGTTGAAATATGTATTCCAGGCCGAGAGTAAAGGCGCCACCGCCACTGAATACGGCCTCGTGTTCGGAGTCTATGAACTCACAGCCTTCATCAGCAGCCCAATATTCGGCAAATACGTGAGTTGTTTATCTTAGATTAAAAACACTATACGAGAACACTGAGGCTAGTGGCTGAGTGGTTAATACACTGAACCGTCATTCAGGACAACGAAGTTTGCTCCTCGCCATGGTCGACCATCCTGACTGGTTGTTTCGTTGTTTCTCTCTGTCGTTCAGGTTGATACTGGGATGGTTTCTTAACAACAGGCCACGACCGACTCCCCCCCACAATCCAAAAACACATAATAAAATAACCTCTTATCTCATCATCCCATCATCTCATATATCATCACTGACGCCCATAGATCGTATTCATCAGTATAGTACGTTGTTAAACCCAATACAAATAAACACCAGGAAAACGCTAATGAGGAACACGCTGTTGATGGGTGAGAAGGCTGTCTGAAGCGTAACGGTGTTCTCTCCGAGTACCCAGCCTTGATTGGCTATATGACACACTTGCCATTTTGGATAGGTCGGTGCTTGGTGCCTGAAAACCTGTTACTCTGAATTAACCGGGATCTAGACCACAAAATATCAGAAGACCCGGTAAGCCGGATGTAGGCTTCATTCAAGTGTGTATAACACATCAGTCCCCCTGCATTACATATCGATAATTCCAATAAGATAATTGGAAATCACTTTCTCAAAAAACACTCGAGAAAAAGTGTTTAAGCTATGAGAATATTTTGCGTTCTGTTGACATATTCGGAGGTCCTACAAATTACATGACAATATCGAAGCGACATCCTCAAGTTCATTGGTAGTTTTCTGAAAGATTCGATATCCATGAACGTAATTGAATTATTGCAAATTAATTGCCAACATTTTTTGATTATGAGATGTTCTCATTTGCATGATGTGTGAAGTCTGATTTTCTCAAGTTGCTACACTTGATGACGTCAACAAAGTCAAACAACCAGTCCTGGATGATTTAGTCCTGCATAGAATAGTCCTGCATAGAATAGTCCTGCATAGAATAGTCCTGCATAGAATAGTCCTGGGTGATCCAGTCCTGCATAGAATAGTCCTGCATGGAATAGTCCTGCATAGAACAGTCCTGGATGATCCAGTCCTGCATAGAATAGTCCTGCATAGAACATTCCTGCATATAATAGTCCTGCATAGAATAGTCCTGCATAGAACAGTCCTGCATAGAATAGTCCTGCATAGAATAGTCCTGGGTGATCCAGTCCTGCATAGAATAGTCCTGCATGGAATAGTCCTGCGTAGAATAGTCCTGGATGATCCAGTCCTGCATAGAATAGCCCTGCATAGAACAGTCCTGCATAGAATAGTCCTGCATAGAACAGTCCTGCATAGAATAGTCCTGCATAGAATAGTCCTGGGTGATCCAGTCCTGCATAGAACAGTCCTGGATGATCCAGTCCTGCGTAGAATAGTCCTGCATAGAACAGTCCTGCATAGAATAGTCCTGCATAGAACAGTCCTGCATAGAATAGTCCTGCATAGAACAGTCCTGCATATAATAGTCCTGGGTGATCCCTGGATGATCCAGTCCTGCGTAGAATAGTCCTGCATAGAACAGTCCTGCATAGAATAGTCCTGGGTGATCCAGTCCTGCATAGAATAGTCCTGCATAGAACAGTCCTGGATGATCCAGTCCTGCATAGAATAGTCCTGCATGGTTCAGTCCTGGATCAGTTTGGTTCAGACATGGCATCATATTCATCCCTCAATAGGTGGTAAGGGCAATATGCGCATCCGTGTGGTTCAGTATACATTATTTTGATACCGTTCAGAGCATTGTTGGCGACCGTATTGTCGAGATGCAGTGAGATTAAATCTTTGGTCTATTTCTAATTATCCAACAGATTCGAGACTTGACTCCAGTTGAGCTATACTGCTCATCATGGATCAAGAAATCAGTATTATTCCTGTATTGAAATACCGATAATCAAATAAATGATGAGAAAGACGTATATATTATCATTTTAGTTTTTCATCTGCGAGAAACCTTTGCTTTGCTCTTTTTGGCTTCAATGACGAAGTCTCTCGAAGTATCGTGACATGATGTAGTTGTGGATGCTTGTGTGGCCCCGTGACCTCCAGAGCTGTCGTCGGGAGCATCGTGTTTGCTCTCAAAAGGGTCGATAAGGTATGGGGTAAGGGTCCAGACCAAGTTCGGATCACCCTGGTCGAGTGGAAGCCTTTTAAAGACTAGTATATGGTAGGAGCACTGACGAGCGTTGCCTTTCATTTCATTCCATTTGCTTTTCTTGTCATTTCCTTCTGTCTCATCTTCACTTGGGGTGGACTGCAAAGACGGAGTTTAAACCCCGGCCTACCTCAGATGCCTTATAAGTCAGACATTGCATTGCAACCATAATGTTATTTCTTACTTGGACGGCGTGTATGGTAGGCCGGGGTTTAAGGACTCCGTCTTTGCAATCCACCCCTACTCTTCTCTCTATTGTCCACTTACTCCATATACTCAAAACATCCCCAAACGTTGACAACCATGGCAAAGTACACGGACATGAACATAGGCGTGAAATGACCTCGCTGTCGACAAGCCTTTAAACCCTAACAATCAATCATTTCAATAATGAAGAGGAAATTTGAATAATTCTACAAAGAAAAATACTACGAAATTCCGAAGAGTAACAGATACATTTATTCAATATATTCTCTTCAAATTTCTTACAATTTTCGCATAGTTGGGCTCATTGTCCGAAACATAGGTACAAAACTTGTTCCATTATTTTAAAATTACATTTGTTTGTGAAATGAAATATATGTTTTGTTTATTTCATTACGTCGCAATTGTGCGCAGCACGGTGGCAAATTCCTATATCAGTAGTAGTAAAATCTTTATTTAGATTTCTGCTCATATTCAGGTTGCCGATACGACACAGAATAATAAAAAACAACAAAATACAAAACATATGATAACAGATAACATGAGATGAAAGAATGGGTGATGATAAACATTGGAATATGAAGAATGAAATTATGTGAGAAAATAATAATAATAATGAATAATAATAATTAAATCTAGCTCGATTCAAACACAAACAAAATTACTGATAAAATAGAAGAATAAATATGAATCCGAGGGCTAAACTACGAAGAGATCCCCAGATTCTTGTTGTTGAAAAAATAATCTGACATAAACACTTGGAAACTCGATGCATTTTACTGCATTTATATTTACTACATTACGATCTAATCATGCACTCGTCACATACATTAATATTACATTTGAAAACAACTCAGGAATTGAATTTAAATTCAAGAAATTATCACTCACAATTCAATAGTTGATCCATCTTCTCTTCAACTATCCTCTTTTTGAATTCCGTTGCTGTCAATTCACCGCCCTCAAACACTCTTTCACTCAGCTTATTCCATTCTCTCTACCGGTCCTCGTCCACAATGAATATCCGACATCTGTCTTCATCGTTCTCTCCACCACATGTTAAATAAAAAGCAGTCGCTCATTCTCTCTCAACATCAGTTTGTTTTGTGTTGCAGTTGGATGCCATTGGAGCAAGGGTCCTCCTCGTAAGTGGCATATTCGTTGCGGCCATTAGCTCAGTATTCTTCGGGTGAGATATTATAATTCCAATGTTGCAATTGTATTTATTGTATTTATTGGGTTCAGCATGAAAATTCCATGAGTTAACAACTCTTTATAGGACATGCTTTAAATATAAACCTGAATATAATAACAATGAAAGAACAAGAAAAACACAAATAGAAAAGAAACATACAGAAATAGAATAGAAAAAATATTTCACAAAAAATATTTTCACAGAATAGAAAAAAAAAAACTTTGAATGGGTAAAATAAAACACGAATATTGCTTCGATAGTTTTCAATCATGGATCTCCATTCTTCAAGGGGAGGTTGTAGAGGTTATTCAACATGCAAATTTGTTCTGTTTCAGGAACCAAAATATCAGAAACTATTCATGTCAGACAATTCATATTTCTTGTACATGATCACATATCGATTTTGCACATATTCTACCGATTAAATTGCTCTATCTTTTTACTTTTCATTTTTCATCTATATTTGATTGAATGCTTGAATTTGAAGATAAAATACCTATAATTTTGATCAATCAACAATCAGCTATGAATAAACTATTGTAATCATAAACTCAAAAATAGTAGGGGTTGCTACTCATAACTTATTGGTCAATCAGTGAAAATGTCAAGTGAATTGGATGAGTACTTATTGAGATAATGGTTCCTGAAGCTACAAATTATTCAAAATGAGTAAACGAGGTTTGAAGTTTGAACACTTACACTAGAATCACACTAAATTACACTATAATTCACAATAATATGTACAAGATTGCACCCTCTGTAGGCCTACTCAAAAACGTGAATTTTCAATATGAATATTGTATCAACTACCAATATATTCACATATTGCTACTCACAAAATATCAGATTTTTTTTTTTCTTTAGGGGGGGGGGGGGGGGTGGGGGGAGGGTCTTACATACAACCTGGCCTTAATTTCCTCCACTTTGGTTCAAAGCTCCAATGAGTATAGCTATACCGTATATAATAGTAATGATAATGATACGGAAAATAATTTTGATGGTGATATGTATACATTTGTGTTCACAATATTCAAAGCCTGTAAACAGGAGCCGTACCCTTAGCACCCCCTTTCGTAAATCTCAAACTTTTGAAAACGCCCATTGTTTGTGCTACGTTTGTGCTGGTTTGTGCCGTTGACATTTTTGAAATTTTGAAATTTTTGCTGTTGAAATCGCATTTCTGGAATGCAATTTCGGGGCAGAAGGAGTGAGGCACAAACGAAATTTTCAACGGCACAAACCGGCACAAACGTAGCACAAACGATTGAGGGGTCAAATATTCAATTTTGTGAAGCGGGGCTATAGTGTACCCAATTAGCCACCCCTTTTTTGAAATGCGAATCCGGGACAGAAGGAGGGCAAAACAAACGAAAATTCCAACGGCACAAACCGGGACAAACATAGCACAAACGATTGGCGTGATAAAATATTCAATTCTTCCAAAAAAGGGTGAAAGTGTACACTTAGCCATCCCTTTTTTGAGATGCGAATCTAGGGCAGAAGGAGGTTAGCACAAACAAACATTTTAACGGCACAAACCAGCACAAACGTAGCACAAACGATTGACGTGATCAAATATTCAATTCTTCCAAAAGGGGGTGAAAGTGTACACTAAGCCACCCCTTTTTTTAGATGCGAATCTAGGGCAGAAGGAGGTTAGCTCAATCAAAAATGTCAACGGCACAAACCGGCACAAACGTAGCGCAAACGATTGGCCTGATCAAATATTCAATTCTGTCAAGGGGGGGTGCTGTACTAGTGTACCCTTACCCACCCTGTTTTATATGCAAATCTGGGGCAAAAGGAGGTTAGCACAAACGAAAATTTCAACGGCACAAACCAGTACAAACGTAGCACAAACGATTGGCGTTTTCAAAAGTTTGAGATTGACAAAAGGGGTGCTAAGGGTACGGACCTGTAAACAGCTGCTTATATCTGTTGCTTGCTTATAGAATTCTAACATACGGATGATGGTGATTATGATAATAATAATAATGGAATACATTCATTCCCGGACAAGTTAATATAGGCCTATATATGCATGTACAGCAATAAATATAAGTAATATGTGGGCTTGAATGGATGTTTATACAGTTTGTTTTGAAAGATATGTGAAATCCGCGTGAGAGCTACACAACAATTTGGAAGCAAGCTGTCAATCATTCTCATTCGATGATATTCAACTCATCTATTTCAGACAGTTTCATTTCAGACTATTTAATTCATTTGACTTATTTTTCTTCGTTTTTTTTTATGTTTCATTCTCGACTTATATCTATCACAAAGATACGAGTCGAGTCTTTTTTGTCACGAATAACACAATTCACATGATTAAAATAAATATCAATCATATCAACAAATTATGAGAGCAATAATTAAAGCAAGTTTTGATTATTGGAACAAAATTGAAAAATATATTCCGTCCTTCGAATGATTTCGTATTTCCATGAAATTCGAACATAAGATTGATGCATATCATTCCAAAGGTTCACCAGAATCAGGACCGACATTTTGTAGAAAATAATACTATAATACAGCTTTTCCAGATCAATTAATTGAAAACTATCGTGAAGATGAAAAGGTGAAACCAATTCGAAACAAAAAAGGATATCAAAAATGAGCAGTAATGAGGTCGTGCATTAATAGTTTCAAAACCAATGTGAATCTGAACCGTTCCATTCAGGCCTACAATACGCATGAATACGCCTATACCCTAGACCACTCATCTCACAACACATGTGCAACTTTTTCCCAGTTGATATTGTTGTTGTTTGTTTTTAGGTTGTTGGATTACGTCGACAGCCACGACCCGTTCATCGGTTTGTCGATTGCGGTTCGAATAGTCGAGTCTCTCGGCGCGTCTGCTGCGGTAACCGCGTTCATCTCGACCATCGCGACAGTCTTCCCCAACTCCATTGCCACGACATTCGTGAGTGTCTCGAAACATTCCAACAAATCCACTGACGGTACTGTTATCCACATGATGATATATATATATATATATATATATATATATATATATATATATATATATATATATATATATATATATATATATATATATATATATATATATATATACATATATATATATATATATATATATATATATATATATATATATATATATATATATATATATATATATATATTGTTGGCACCGAGGTCCCTCCAGCCATGAAGCATGTATCTCGTTTTTCACATGTTGTTATGCTACGTCACATCGGACGTATTTTGAATTCCCAGTTTTGTTATTGCATCTGTCAACCCCCCACCTTATTGGTGTACGTGCCCAACTACGTCATATTTCCCTTCGATCAGGTCATTCAGTTATTTCTCATCTCTCGACTAGGACAGTCGCTAGTTCAGAGACACTGCACAGTTGCAGCCTCGTTCTGTTTGAAACTGAGTTAGTTTCTCATTTCGTCCCGTTTTGGACACCCATTCAGTAAAGTTTTATTCAGTTAATTCACGCAATATTATTCCTTTTTTTCGTATCATTTCGTTTTACCGTAACGCTTCCTAAACCTTACGTACGAATCTCTTCTCCCATCACACGTCATCGCACAAAGTGCATTCCCTCAAGGTCATCGTTGCGACGCACCAAGATACGTCGCCAGGAGAAACTCAGGTATCGTGCATATATTCTCATCACCCTTCTCAATTCATACGGTCGATTATATCAAACAAACCATTATCTCCCCTGCCGCAAATAAATCCTGTTGGATTTGCCACAGCGCAAACATATATATATATATATATATATATATATATATATATATATATATATATATATATATATATATATATATATGTATATATATATATATATATATATATATATATATATATATATATATATATATATATATATATATAAATATATATATATATATATATATATATTCATATATATATATATATATATATATATATATATAAATATATTCATATGTATATATATATATATATATATATATATATATATATATATATATATATATATATATATATATATATATATATATATATATATATATATATATATATATATATTGTGACTAAACGCAACAGAAACCAGTGCTAATAAGCATAGCTAAATATAAGCAATCAGTGTTTGTACAACTGATTCTGAAAGTCTAATGTTTTTGCTTTGGATATGTTTAAAATAACGTAATATTTAAATATAGAGTTGACGTCATTGTATCTACCCTCTGATTGGATAGAAATCACGTCATAGCCTTGAAGGGGCTAATATAAGCCAAGGGAGCAGAACATGCTAGTTAGTTGTAATCTGATAATTGAACCTGGTTGTGGAACTGGTGGTCGGCGAGGTTGAGTAATATGCGTTATCCTGTATTATTATGAACGAGAGGAACGGTCGAGTCTCAGTGATGTACAGTGATGTATAAAGTGAGTCCAAATATGGCAAAGTGAAATTAATAAATTATAAATTATGAGAACGACGGAGATGAACAGTGAATCTTATTACATCAACAAATAAGATGAAGATGAAGAATAATCTGAATAATAATCGATTAATCGAAACCTGCGGGCAATTCCATTAACCGAACATAGTTAGAGGAAGGATTTTGTCTTAAGTGAAATAGTTAATAAAGTTCACGATATTATTTCTCGCCGCATCTACATAATAAATAGTAATTATCGCTGCTATATGGAGTCCACAACGTCACGATAACCACCGTTCACGCTGCTGCCTCCAATCACCGAGACTGGGCCACATTCCACGCAACTACATCATCGCCTCCCCCTCTGCGCTGCAAACGATTTGTCCCAGATTGTCGCCATTCCCCCAACCTTCATCAAGATAAACCCCCGGCCTTGAACTATCGCCGGCTGGTTTCAATCACGTAAATATTAGAATGTAAACCAATCTATTAATGTATTTATTGGGTGCAATAAAAATAGAATACACTTCAAGTGCAATGAAAATCAATGGGTGTTTTTTAATTATTCTCATAAAGAGTCTCATGTTCTACCCCGGAGTGATGTCACATTTGGCTGCCCAACGTGTTCGGTTCGATCTCCGATACGTCTAGGGATATTGTACGCCCACCCTGAGATCACCCAGAGATTGTTGCACTTGGAAACTTGTTTTCTTTTTATACCATCATGTCGAATGCACAAATTGTTGAGGCAGCAATCACTAGTGATGACGAGTCATTGACGTCACACTTAGAATGCGAAGAGATGAGTTGTGAAGGGGTTAAAACCATTATTTATGGGGATTGTCATGTTGAGCCCTCGTCATTGCCGCTGCCCGAAATCAAGGACAGTAACAAGACAGACAGCACTACCACGTCATTTATGGAAAGAATGTTGCAGGAATTTAATTCACAAAAGCAAGAATTTGCTGCAATTCTGAAAAACAATTCAGAAGAACAAAAGCGGGAATTTGGTACAATAGAATCGAGATTGAAAGAACAGAATCAAAACAATTCTGATGCACAAAAGCAGGAATTTAATTCATTAAAGCAGGAATTTGGTTCAATAGAATCGAGAATAATAGAACAAAAGCAGGAATTTGGGTCAATAGAATCGAGTTTAAAAGAACAGAATCAAAAGAATTTTGATGCACAAAAGCAGGAATTTGTTGCATTAAGTGAACTAGTTGCGTCTAACAATTCTGAAATGCGTCAGGTTAGAGGAGAAAGTAAAAGTAGATTTAAAGAACACGAACAACGAATGAGTGAATTAGTAAACAAACAGGTCAAAGACAACGAATTTCATTCAAAACAATTGAAGACAACTAATAAAGAAGTCACTGATTTGAGCACACAGGTTCAAACGATTTATGACTATCATATTCCTAAAATAAAGAAACAGGCAGAGACAACAGAAAAAGACGTTAATACATCAAAAAGTAGTATGAATCAGTTAAAAGAAGCTGAAGAGGTAATCCAAAAGCAAATTGAAAGTATAGAGAACATTTAGATCGAATAGAAAAAATATCAAAGATGATCTAACAGAGATTTTGAGGATAAATAAGAACTTCATTATCTCTCTATCTCTAGTCGGCGTGTTTTTAGTTTGTTTGTTTGTTTGTTTGTTGGAGCAGGCTGCATTGGAGGTATTTCTTGGAGTCGGCTACATGACCGGACCAGCAATAGGCAGTGTCCTGTTCACGGTATGTTAGATGTTCAATTATTACCAGTCTCCTTGAATATATGAATATCTGTAAACAACATTGCAATCATGACAACGCAATCAACTTGTCTATCAATTTTCAAGGCCAAGAATGAATTGATTCGAACGTTTGGAATCCCTTTCGATTGTTATTTGTTTGTTCGTTCCTTGCTGTCTTGTCACCAAATATAAATACTGTTGGTAGGCCCGTATAGATTATCACCACCAAAACCAAAAACTTGTAAAAACAGTTGGCCACGCCCCTTCTATTGAAACAGAATTGCACTGGTATTCAGAAACATCCATTCACTTATCGGTACATGCAGTGCAGTGATTTAGAGTCCATGGCAGTCGATTTAGCGAAATAACAGGTTGTTTGATGATAATTTTTGAACGGTATGAGATATCAACATTCTAAAGTCTAAAACGGAGAAAACACAGCTACTTCAAATACCTTCAAGAAGAAATGAGTTATATAAGTATTCAACTCATATTGCATGATTATAATTATTATTATTATTCAAGCTATTTAAGTTATTATTTAAGTATTATTTATTTATTTATATAATTATTTTATTATTATTTATTTAATGATAATTATTATTATTATTATATTTAAGTGAATTGTTATTATATATCTCCATGGATAAACCTCATGAGGGTTTCGTGGAACCTCACGAGAGTACCCTGTATTGTTATAACGCTTTTATTTGGAATCAATAAAAAAAAAATCTATTCATTAATATTATCATTGTTAAACGTAAACAGCTTTTTAACATTTTTCCAGCCGTAAATGCTGGACAATAATATGCAACATCAGTTATATAGTCAAATTTTCTCACTATCTTGAAGGTATTAGAATAAACTGTTTCCTAGGTTTTAGAATTTTGATATCTCATACCATTCAATAGTTATCACCGATAAACTGATATTCCGCTGAATCGTGTACCATGGACTCTTAACGAGCTCGCTTCATGTGATCCTGTAGGTGAGGGGAATATCGGACCTGGTTGGACACCCCGACACCGTCAGTTCTTACATATGTGTTTAATGGTTTCCCTCTGTAGTATAGGCCAATGTCGGAATAGTTCTTACAATAAGTCGGCTATGCCCGCTTCCTTCCCACTATCACATGAAACTTGTGCCGCGATGTAGTGACACCAACCTATTGTATCATAATATAAAGGAGGTGACCCAACTCCAGTACTGATAACATTGACGGCATTAGTGATTTCTTGCCGTCAGTTCAGAGCAAAAGGTCCACATTGCCTGTTGCGATTCAGCGAATCCCCTTGTGAAGTAGATGTAGATAAGAGTGGCTATAACACCAGTGGCATTGTTGAACTTATAAAATCTATAATTTTCGTGAAAAACAAATGCTACTACTAACATTATAATTCCACTGAGCCATGTATAGAATTATTGATCATTGTTGTTCTATTTAGTTCGATATGAAAGCGATAGTTGCGCTACAGGCAATCGAGACACTGGACTGGAGAACTGATCCCGGAAATATTTCATTTTCAAGACGCAGTTGAAGCCCGTTCTTTACATTATGGTGGAATGGTTAGGAATCACTCCGTCGTGCTTTGTTGGATCTCGGTAAATGAATAAATACAGCATTTGAGTATGTTTTATTGTCTGACTACAGCTGGGTGGTTTCAAGCTTCCTTTCCTGGTGCTCGGCGGGTTCCTGTTGGCCGACGGTTTATTCATCTTATTCTTCCTGCCTAAACAGGAAGACGACTTGGAGAAGGAAAGACCCCAAGGTAGGAACACAGTCAGTTAACTGTTGCAGATGTTAACCAAATGCAAAGAGAATCTGGGAGAAACAAATGCAGAGCTAAAGGAGAGACGACTCTGGGAGATCATCTCCCGTGGCACCTGGAAGGCCCTGAACCGTCTTAGAGCTGGCGTGTCCAGGTGTGAGACGAACAGATTAAAGTGGGATATCTTGCCAGTGGAGCTGTGCAGGACCACACTCATCTCCTGGTTTCAATTCAATTCAATTCATTCATTCATTTCTTGAGCAGTAACATTTTACACTCTCTATTAAAAGTACATGCTATGAAATAAGTCAATATATTATTACATATATAAAATTACATATTCAAAATTACAAACTAAAATCACATTCAATTACGATGGCAACGAATTATAGTGTGTTATTTATTGATAGGTACTCTCCCACTATATGAAGACATAATTTGAATTTCTTGAGTTCATTTTTAAAACAATTGGTTCCAGGTTTTGATTTCATTGTTGGTGGCAAATTATTATATAAAACTGTTCCTGGGTAGATTGGGCTTTCTTTCCAGGGGTTTATCCAGCTAGGAGGGAGGCATGCAGTGTGGAGGATATGATGGAAGCAAAAGAAAAGGCAGTAAATGCCACTCTTTTCTAGGATGGAACTATTTAATCCGAACAAGAAAATGAATCAGTGGTCTGTTCGATGAACAGTTACACTTCTATTTGAAATCTCCGGATTCCCTTCGAATTATTGTAAATTTTAGCGCGCTGAATCCCTGTGGTCTCTCGTGTACTGTGAACAGTTGCCAATAAGATCGAGTTCTCTCTATACCTAAATAGATCTACCATATATAACACAACTTCAACCGGCACATGCAGATCAGTTGCTCCGGTGGGTGAGGGGACCTGGTTCGACATCCCGCCACCGTCCATCTTGACAGGGCTTTTCGTTGTTTCCTTCTGTAGTCTGGGCTAAAACCGGGATGATTCCTACAATATGAGCCATGACCGCTTCCTTCCCATTATCCTCTTTTATCTTTTATCTTATTATCCCATTACCTGAGAAACCTTCATCTCATCATCCCATCATCTAATTAATCATTCATACGACGTCAATAGATGTTGGTTATCATCACAGTGCGTCGCTAAAACCCGATGTGAAAAATAAAAAATACTCATTGTTTCTCTTTATTTCAGCTCAGTTGTGATAGTTTTTGTGAATATCTCCAGTTCTGAAATAACGCAGAACGATATGAGCGGAAGCTTGATGTGAGAACATATTTGTTTCTTTATATACTTTGACCAGCTATTCTAAGACTAACTCTTCATTGTGTCTGTATCTTCAACACTTGTTGCTCCTCTTTCAGCTCAGTTGTGGTCGTTCTTGAAGATTCCAGCCGTACTGTGGGACTTGGTCAGCGTCGCGGCGTCTGCCGTTGCTACTGGTTACTACTCGGCGACGCTAGAACCACATATCAGAGAGGTAAGTATACAGTAATTCCAGAGTCGAAACCTCTCGAAACTTCACTCCAACACTTCTGGCAATCGATGTGACTTATTGGCAGACTCATTGGCAAGACGACATTGGCATTCATCTTATGTTGAGCCACAGCTCATCTAGATCTTTTATGATGATGAGATCGCCGTTAGATGGCACCTGCTATTCATTGACAATCAACAGCTTTGGAACATCTGCATTAATGAATACAGTGTTGAGGAATATTCATGATGCTGAGTCTCACTTTTCTTATGGCTGATTAATTTTCTTGATTGATTGATTCTTTCCATTGACTGTGGTTGACAATTTTTTTTCGGTTAATATCCTGAATGATAAATTCAAAACCGATAGCATTTTTCCAGAAGTCTTGAGATTATGGTTCATTCCCATCTTTTCCCGTGGTATTGCGTTCCACAAGCGGATCGAACTTCCCAAGAGAGATTGGCATCCTGTATTTGTACCGATATCTTGGGAGGAATAACTTCTTGGCGTGACCTCTTGACCTCTTAATTTCTTTATCCGCTTGTGGATATCGTTCCAGGCTGGTTCTTGCGAGATGGCTCGGAAAATGCATCGAATATGCTAGCATGCTGGCACACTGCAGGTATACTGGTGCCATCTATAGACTAGATTGATCCTGAAAGGCAATAATATAAAATCATCTTTCATCCTCTCTACATTAAAATGGGCCAACATTTATAAGAATATATTATTGTGAGCATATTTTACAGCAAGGGACTTGAATGATCTGATTTCCTCAGACATTAGGAATCCAATAGTTGTTCTATTCCTTGAATTCTGTTCTGGATCTCTCATCTCTATCGCCTAGCTTCGCCAACTCCAACTCCATATCTATTTTATTTTATTCATCTATTTATTCATTCATTCATCCATTCATTGGTCTTTGTGGACATCATGCGAATGTCATAGGAACTGAAAAATCAAGGTGATAAACCATGTCATACATCATACAAAATTCGTGAAATTAAAAGCACAGTGAAATTGATAGGGTTTCAAAATATGAACAATATAACGGGTGATATGAAAAAGTTCAACCAAAGAACCATTCAACCAAGGAATTCTTTCATACTTGAAAATCATATGGTTTTTTAAGACCCATTTATAATACTTCATGTCTTTGTTCATCATTATGATTGGAAGTTCATTAACAAATCCACTGCCAGCTTGCATCACTCTATTGGATGTTGACTTCAGTCGGCAAAACTCTTGTGGTGAATGCTCAGCTCTCCTGGTATTATGGTGGTAGCTATTTTGTCTGAATAGATCATAGTTAATACGGGTAAACAAGCAGATTGCCTGGATACAGAGGAGTAGTGAAGGTAGGATGCCCAACTCTTCAAAGCTTTGCCTAGATGAGACTCTCGTACTAATTGATAAGATCGATCTCATCATGCGTTTCTGGGCTCCGAAGACTCTGATGCTGCTTTGTGCAGCGCCCCAGAATACAAGTCCATGCTGAAGAAGCGATTGAACTTGTGGAAAGTAAACGGATCTGACAACTGTTGTGTCCACTTGCCTTGCCAAAGTTCGTATGGATAAATTCACTTCTGTTAGTGTTGCGAGGAGTTGCTCGATGTGGGGCTCACACGATAGATGGTTGCTCACAATGAGGCCGAGAAACTTTGAGCTGGGTGTTGATGAAATGTCCGACGGGAGTTCAATCTTTTCCTCACGTGAAGTAAATATTATCACTTCTGGGTTGCTTTGGTTGAGATTGAGATGATTTGGTTTAAACCAGTTCGTAAAGTAAGCCAGGGTGGAGGTCGATTCCTTATTCAGTCTAGAGATGTATTTCCCTTCTACCCAGGCACTCGTGTCGTCCGCACACTGGACAACATTACGATTATATTTTTTGATGCAAATGCACGGAGCCAAATCGTTCACCAGTATTGAGAACAGCACAGGCTAGAGGATTGAACCCTGTGGTACACCACATTTTAGAGTGACCCAGGATGACTTGTTGCGGTTATCAATTTGAACTTTTTATGTTTTATTTTACAGGTAAGATTTGAACTAGGATCCCATTTGTACCAACACACACCGTACCGCTCCAACTTTCCGAGAAGCAGATGATGGTCCACAGAATCAAACGCCTCAGTGAGGTCACACAAAATAAGTCAAACCTGTTTCTTATTTTCTAGAGCCCTTGAGATCCTGAGCAACATCTGGAATGTAGCCAATGTTGTCGAGAAGTCTTCGCGGAAGCCATGTTGGCTATCTGATGGAATGCCACATTTTTTCAGGTGATCCATCAGATGTCGATGCACAATCTTTTCCATATTTTTTTAAAAATATGACAATGAGGAGATTGGACGGTAGTTGCAGCACTTCGATGTATCTCCTTTCTTAAATAAGTCGCACAATGGCAGGCTTAATCTGTTCGAGAAAAAACACTAGTATAATAATCATAAGGAGTAATCAATTTTGTGCGCCAAGGGACTACATATCCATGGTACGCATTTCTTTAGGAGGCTAATTGGAACTTCGTCCCACTCAGCCAAAGATTCGGGTTCGAAACTGTCTAGAACTTTTTGTATATCAAGTGGATATACAGTTTAGCAGTCCCTAAATAAAGGTGCCTTATTAGGCCATTCAGCTTTCAGTTTGGCTAAACACTTGTTAGCCGTGTCCATTCGGCTAGTGACTTGGCTTGTGGGGTTTCCTCGAACAGATAAGAAATGCTTATTGAGTAGATTTGAGACATTTTTGTGATTTTATGTCTCCATATCGTTCTTCATAAGTGTGATCAGATTTTCCTTTAGTTTTCTTCCACCCGTCAGTGCATTGACAAGTGTCCATGCTGCCACTTGTCCGCATTTAGGTTGAGGTTGCCGTGGAACGTCTTTTTAGCCAGCGCAATCTCAAATTTCAGTTTTGTCTTGAGGTCTTTAAAAACTATGCTGAGCTCTTTCCTGGAGCCTGGTTTTACAAGCTGACCGAGGAGTATTTCCCTTTTACACATCTTTCTGATACGAGGAATGCTTAACCTTTTATTTTTGCCAGGTTTGGGAATGCTTCCATTACTGCTTCACATTCCATTGCTGTTATTCTTCTATTACTTTGCAGTCAATACATACATTGATGGCAAAGATCGCTGGACTATGCAAAATATTGTTCATATAGGAGGTTCCACATCTTATTAACACATCATGAACATTCAATATGTTGAAAATTATTATAATATATTTTCATACGTTTTTTCTTTCTTTTTCCCTCAGTTATCTTGCTCTTTCTGTACAATAGCTTAGAATAATTTCAAATTTCATTTTCCAAATCCCACAAATACATCATCAGCTTAATTATTCCAGTCTCTTCCCGACCGATTTATTAAAGACAATTTTTCGACATCTTTCTTGATACTGCGAATTTTGACTCTCTTACTATGACTCTTTCAAGAATTATTTCTCGTGTTTCTCTTCATCATCATCTCTCTGTTCCAGTTCAATCTCACCCCCGTCAATTTGGGACTCATGTTCATCCTCGCTGGGGGTGCCTACGCGATCACAGCGCCCCTGGTGGGTATACTATGTGACACCCGAGTGAACCCGAAGAAAGTGATCGTGTACGGAAGTTTCTTGATTATTCTGAGTTTCCTATTGGTCGGTCCAGTGCCGTTCACTCCGCTACCCAAGTGAGTACACAAAGTCGGGTCACCGAGTCTAGACAATCATTTGCAGATAAGTTACGCTATAGTGACGTAGACAGGCACCTGTTGATACCTTGGTGCATTATCTATTGATTAGTGATATAATCAATGCCTCACCAGAGTCATTTTGTGTCGTAACTAGTTCACGAGGGAGCCCAAGATCGAATCCACCCGCTACTTTTTGTGATTTATAAATATTTTATTCCAATTCGTCGAGCAAATTGTTCTGAAATATACACCCTGAATACTAGGGGCATTTCTTGACACGGTTCGATGTATCCCGCAACATATACAAATATTGTTATGAGCCCTGGTACAGTGGCTATGTACACATTTCATCAGTTTCAGCTGAAATGATGTCTATTGTCACACAGGAATGAAACTGAGAATATATGTACAGACACGTTACAGTTGGGATTTTGAGTTGTAATTTCTAAAGAGAGTGACACAAGAGTCATCATTGGATATGTCGGCAGTAGGGTTGAGACCAGCTTGAGCCAAGTAGCGTATAGCTCGTTTTTGAAAGATGAATACTTCATTTGCAAGAAGTGACTGTCCTAACAGAATGATCTCGTACTGAATCCTCGAGCGAATGACAACATAATACATTAATTCCGCCGGAGCGAAATCACCAATGTCTCTCATACGTTTCACTAAGTAGCATTCTGAACATAATTCGTACGTAAATTGCGAATGAGTTTGTTCCAGTTCAAATTATTATCTATAACCATACCAAGAAACTTTGTGCTGCAATGCTCAACGGTAGGCCTACTTTGCCCTCCCCCGATATATAGGTGAACTAGTGACAATGTCATTCGTTTTATGCGAGAGTGGCATCATCACAGTTTAATCAGCATTCAAGATGAGTCCGCTCTGTTTACTCCATGCTATGATTTGCTTCACTGCCTTACCACCATTTTCATGCGAGACTGATTTCTCTGTACATATGAAGCGAGTGGTATCGTCAGCGAAAAGCGTGAGTAACCCCCTAGTTATGCTAATCGGCAAATCGTTAGTGAATAAGGCAAAGAGTAGTGGTGTCATGGTGGTACATTGTGGTACACCAAATATTTGTTGAAAATACTTTGGATATGCTCAATAGTGAATTACTTTCTACCGGTGATGAAAGATGGAACATGATAACGACACATGAGTTATAAGTAGAAAAAAACGTTACCGAGAGCAAGTCTTGTGATACATATTATATTTCGGAATGGTTGTTATAGCAGTGTGCTAAAAGACATTGTAGTATGAACATTCGAGTATTCATTTGATAATTTAATAAGAAGAAGAATACAATACCATATATAACATATTATCAATGATCATAATATGAATGATACTGCGGAGAGGAGAAGAGATGACTGAGGATTGATACGGTGATGATCATCTTTGCTCAACGGCCCCACCAACATATAGCTAATTTGAGGGTACGAACGAGCAGGTTATAATGAATCTATGATGTGATAATTAGTGGAAGGACGTTCACAAACACACTTGGCAGGACTATAAACCACGTCCAACGAAACGGTGACTCCAGTTTCAAAATCAGTGTATTAGTTGACTGAGCTACGGAGGGCGGCTGATGAATGTTTTATCTGACGTGATTACACATGTGATCAACGCAATGATTATAGTAATCAAATGCACATTTGTTTTCGAAGAAACAATGTGTGTGTACTGTTCATGATCCCAAGCTTCATGAATTGAATCTCACATGAATTTCAACCAGGATGCATTGAGGGTTGCGTTGTATGCCGCTACCTCATGGTGGCTCCACTCAACTCTGATACTCGTTTCGTTTCCCGAGTACTTTTCTTTGAACTAACGATTGCTGCTCTACCTAGTGTTGCTTTGAAGAAACTTGATGCCATGCCTTCTATATACCTCAAATATTGGCATCCAAGATACGGTGAAAGGAAACAAATGCGCTTTGCTGATGAGAAATGATATCTTTCGATAATGCAATCGAATGAAATATGAATACTTGCTTGATTGGGGCATGCGGACTCCTCACACGATTTTGATGAGGCCTACATATGAAACGTGTGGATATAACTTATACTTGCAACCTAACTTGCTTCATTATAAATTACTTCACAATTTGAGCACACTCTGACGTCACCATCTCCGTTTCACTTCATTAAAGACTGTTCCAGACAACTGAGCACATGTATACGTCATTTTGCATGTATTTGTAAACAAAGTTAGTTCCTTTTATGACTACTACACTACGCATGATTGATATTTCTGAAGATTTGGCGGTATATTGATGAATATTTTCAACATGGATGGGATGGGAAGTGAAGAAACCCTACCAAACCAGCAAACCGACGCAACCCGCAATGGATCTCGATCTCTCGATCTATCTCTCTCTCTCTCAGCAAGAGAATAATGAGTGTTCTCTGTCTCTCACCAGGTCTATGTGGATGTGTTGCGTGGGGCTGGTGATATGCGGTATAGGCAACTCTTGTCTTCTGGTCCCGGGTTTCATCGATGCCATCCGGTCAGCCACGTGAGTACCAGCAATAATCAGCAGCACATCACATCTTAGAGGAACCAAATCTCAGAAATCCCATATCTCATATCAACTATCTTTTCTTCGTCTCGAATAGTCGGGTATCAGGATTGTGAAGAAAGGGACGGTTAGAGGATCCAATTAGTGATAATAATAATGATCAGTCTCTATTCATTTTTGAGTAGTTAAAAAAGAAACACAGAAATAACAATTCACATATAAGAATTAAAAATGAGATGATTATTTAATAAAAATGAAATGGCGAGGTTCAGATACACGTGTATATTTAACCTAACCGTGATCGACATATTACTACAGCAAGCACTCCTTACGATTCGCCACGCTTCTGCTTCAACTAGTATTTTATATTAGTCGTTAGCACCACGCGAATCAAGTTAAAATACAATTGGCGTCCCTAGCTGCTCCGAATGTTTCGAGCAGAAATATACTACGTTAGTCAGTTCAAAACAGCTCCTCTTAACATTATTATCAACTGAACAGAGAACATTGATCCTCAATTATCAGTAGTGACTTGACCTCGACTGAGTATTGCAATTTGACATGAAACTAATCACTGAAATACAATCGAATACATATATTAATGAATGACAAAATAATATCCTGGAACAAATAGCTAGCACCCGGAAAAACCATTCCACCGACAGTTCGAACAGTGGTTTATCGGAGATTTGAGTTTTCTAACGGATGGTATTTCTACAAAATGGTATGTAGTCATCAATCAGGTTTTACTGCACGCGTATTGCATGCGGCTCAGTGTCAAGGAGTTTAGATACTATATCATTAGTATCTAACCTCCTTGCTCTGTGTCCGCAAGCGTGGGCAGATCATGAACAACTGGCTATCTAGCGGTTCTGTTCGGAGATTGATTCGTGTAACTATTTGGCAAGCCTGGGCAACTGGCCAATGCCTTGAGAAACATGAATCATAGACGAAACGTGTAGGTCTACTACCAGTTCATCTTATTGTGAAAGCAGAACGGAATTGGAATTGAACTGCACAATTACAGTACTCGAAGGTCATATTCCAACCACTGCCGCGACGGGCAGAGCTACTCTGTGACAGAATCGTGTGAAAGAATATCATGCATTTTATTCTATGATTTTACTTGCATCTGGAGAAATACTTCCATAACGTAGCACGCGATAGCAGCACAGTCACGTGAGCTAGTGGCGCTTGTTAGCAGTCGGAGTATGCACTACAGGGAGAAGGGGGAGAAGGGAGTGCATGGAAATGAAGTAGATGTTTAAAAGTGTGGTCAATTTTCATGTTAGCATTTGGATGTCTCGCCATGAAGTACGTATATCTCTCGAAAGTGGAGCAATCAATTATATGTTCATCAAATGAAAGTTATCAAAATAAAGTTTCAAACAAAATATATATATATATATATATATGTATATATATATATATATATATATATATATATATATATATATATATATATATATATATATATATATTCATATATATATATATATATATATATATTCACATATATATATATATATATATATATAATATATATATATATATATATATATATATATATATATATATATATATATATATATATATATATATATATATGATAATTAAACTTCTTGGAAAACTATACAATCCCATATATATATATATATATATATATATATATATATAAATATATATATATATATATATATATATATATATATATATATATATATATATATATATATATATATATATATATATATATATAACGTACAGATGTCTTCGCGGTATTATGCCCTCTTAGAATGATATGTGGTGGTCCTAAAAAGGACCTGTGGTCTCGACGTTTCGGAAGTAATTGTACTTCCATCTTCAGGAGTCGGTCTTGTCTGCTGGACTGCGATCAAGTCGATTTATATCGACAAGTGGGACAACTTGCAAGCATTCACAGATAACGGAGAAAATTGGATTGGATATGATAACATTCGTGTGTTTTGTTTACTCCTAATACCAAAGCTGGTAATGTCTGAATATATTACAGAAACGGTTTTCACTTATTTGTTCCAGATTCTGAAACTTCGGAACTTTCTGAACTTTCGGAAACTGAAAGACTTTTTCTGTGGCGGAAAATTATGGTCACGGACAGCGCGGTTCTGGTGTTGAAGTTCATTGGTTTCAAATAATTAAATTGGGGTGGAATATATATATATATATATATATATATATATATATATATATATATATATATATGCATATGAAAAGACAAATACAATATAATGTATGAAAGTAATTCAACCTCTGATCTTCCTGATAGTGCTCACGGTCTCCCTGATGATATCACGACGTACGGCGTCGTGTCGGGATTGTGGGCGTCGGCCTTTGCCTTGGGCGCCTTCATCGGACCCTCGGTCGCCGGCGCGCTGTTTGATTGGGTCGGCTTCAGGCAAGGAACCTTGTTCGTCATCGCTGTCCACGCCTTATTGGTAAGCAGGCCAACTCTGATGATTCTTCATATACGTCATTGTCACTCTCATTCACCACAATATCAGCCAATCATAGGTCATAACATTGGTACCAATCTGGCTCCATATTTTCTCAGTATTTTTTTTAATATCAATATGAAAAAGCATTCTCAGGAAGTTTATGAAGGAACATATTTCGAGTTAAATGTGAATAGCTCAAATGCAGTAGCATTGGGTATACAATAATGTACACATTTACTGATTTGATTAAGCATGATTTACAGATATAATTCAATTAAGATGTACATAGACATGATACGAGACAAGCTGTTGATGTACACATTGATTTCACGAGAACAAATATTGTTAAGATGGCAGTCATAACCAAAGCTGTGCAATTATATAATGATGTTCGTAAGAATATTGAAAGTGTGAATGAGATAATTCAATTCAGAAAATAATCAAAATGTATTTTCATAACCAACAATTATGTTGGGGCTCGAATTGTAAATTTTTCACAATATCTGATTCGAATGATCAATTTCTCAGAAGACACGACGGATACACCATAATTATTCAATTTTAATTCGCTCCCCTACGAGATAATCTCACTGGGAACTCAAATACTTTGAATATTTTTTCATTTCGGGTCTTAACGACGCAATATACTGATGACTACGATCTATTGACGTCGGTGGATGATAAATGAGATGATGGCATGATGAGATGAAAGGTTATTTTATTAGGTGTTCCGGATGGTGGGAAGAAGTCGGTCGTGGCCTGTTGTTAGGGAACCATACCAGTATTGACCTGGACGACAGAGGAAAACCACGAAAAAAACCTGTCAGGATGGTCGATCACGGCGGGAATCGAACCCCGGTCTCCCGAATGACGGTTCAGTGTGTTACCACTCGGCCTCGCGTCTCGGTATCTCGAATACTTATCATGACTATTGTATGAAGTGTGATGAAATGTGTATTGAAATGGATAGATGAATGAATGAATGCCTGCCAGTATCATTGATGTTAACATTGAAAGGGTGTTACGAACATTGTCTTTTCATACAGTTTCAAGGTCATGTTGGTATGTGTTGTCAATAGACAGTTTGGACTTTATGTTCTCATCATGTTAAGGTACGCGATTACTCTTCTGCTTTGTACTATGAACAACTTACTCCGAGCAACTTACTCCGAGCAACTTACTCCGAGCAACGTGCATCGACCGATCAGAGAACTGGGTTCTCCACGTGCCAAGTGCGCTGAGAGATGGACTAGATTCATCTTACCCAACTGCAACGTGCGCTGTCGCTCACAATACACGACCAGTTTTGTTTACGCGTTGAACTGTTTCGATATAACTTTTTGACCACTTCAAACCTTGAATGTTTACGCAACTCGTGCTTCAAAGATTCTCTCCAGAGCTGGGAAATATGAGAGTGAACTGCTGGATCTACCAGTTTGCGTTGTGATTGAAGCTCATATTATATTGTGTGTCGAATTATTGTGTTCTTAGACGTTTACTCTGTTACTTGATGTTTTGCTCATTCCGATTTCTGTGAATATTTACCACAGAGAGGGCTTTATTGTTCACAAAAGAAATGCAACGCGGAAAAATTACATGTTGCTCTCGTGTTTTATGCATGAAAAGGTTATGAATTATATGATCTCGATTGTACGATGAATGCGCAGTACAATGAAGAAGTAATATCATAGTGTATAGTTTGTACCGCGGTATCAGCACATTTCTGGTGTATTTGGCTGGTTTCACAGCTCTGACATGCTGTTGCCTATTAGTACTGAGCTACTTGTGCCGTTACATGTATATTGTTCCACCATGAACCATCTTTCCTCATAAGGCACTTCTTCTTCACTTTCATTCATGAGGACATTATTCAATCATTACTCACAAGAATTCTTTAGGACTATCTCAAATTATTTTCCGAAATTAATCGAAAAATGATTTTATGTTATAGATTGTTGTGATGGTTACGATTATCCGTCTTGAGCGCCGACTTCAGGAAACACCGCCAACACTGCTGAAACTGTCATCAACGCCAACACTACAGTTAGAACCTCCACCCGATCACGTACGTCGATTGAGTTGAGATTCTGGATTGCCGAGAGTCTTTTGTTGTTGACATTTTGTTGAATCTCTTCTTCCGAATGCGTGAAGGTGACAGATTTGATGTTGACAGTAATTTTGTAATTTCGAATAAAATTAATGAACCGAAGTAGATCATTCGTTCATGGCGCCCAACGTGGAATGAGGATCCCGAATTGTTCTCTCATGGAGTCCTGATTCCTCACTGCTTGAAGCATATAGGCACAATTATGATGAATAAGCCAGAAATAACACTTCCTCAAAATGTTTTTACCGTCTTCAACGACTTCTTCTTGGAGCCATCATTAGACTGCGTCGTTGAATATTGGTAAGGTCTTCCCACTTCAACCGAATGATAATGAAGAAACAGGAATCCTCTCCAGTTGATTCGTTTTGATTCACTGGATATAATTCGACACAGATAATCAGCTAGCTGAGATGAATTCCGAATTATATCGAATCAAATTCAGGATATTCTCCGATCATTTGACAGCGACTTTCAGTTACACTGCTTTTTTTAACATCCAACAGACACGATGTAGTGACACCAACCTATTTTATCATAATGTTAAGAAGTTGTTCCAACTCACATACTGTTAACATGGACGGTATTTGTGGTTTCTTGCGGTCAGTTCAGAGCCGAAGGTCCCGTTCACCTGTCGCGATTTAGCGGATTCCCTTGTAAACTAGATGTAGATAAAAGTGGCTACGATACCGGTGGCATTGTTGAACCCACAAAACGTTTAATTTTTGTGAGAAAGAAATGCAACCACCAATATTGAATTTCAACTGAGCCGTGTGTGGTTGTTTTAAAAAGATCGATATAGCGATATATTTTATCGATGGTTTCGCTACATGCACTCGGGACCCTGAACTGGGAACTGATCCCAGAAATATTTCATTTCCGAGACCCGAGTTGAAGCACCATCAAATATTGAGATAAAATAAGTTGATATTGTTACAACCGAAATTTGAATGCCAGGTTCTCAATAGATGTAGACGAGGGGTGAAGTCAATAATTTAGAAATAATGGCGCTTACTTTTGAAAAGTGAGAGGTTGGTTGTAGGATCGTGAAGGTATAAGTGACGTAAACAGTAATTTAAAGGACAATAGATATTTATTGATGTTGATTTAGAAACAAAACAAGATGATTGAAACAGTTAAAAATAAATCTGACGTTTGACGAAAAATGCATCTACAGTGGACCGACGTTCTTACAATTCAGGAAAGGAATTAAAACGGTCAACTGGACCGATACTTAGCCCAGGAGAGTACGTCGATCGGGGACAGCGGCACGCGTAAGATGTTAATAGCGGCACTGTCCCTCACGTCGTCTGGTGTCTTCTCAAGAGACCGAGTACTCTCATCACACACGCATTTATACACACACCTCACTTGCTGTTGCTATGTGTCCGGTCTGTCGTTAGGGCCATTTACGCTGACTAGGTAAATGTATAGGTCATTCTCCCTAACGACAGACGTCGGAGCAATCAGTTGGATAGATGTTGATCAGTGGTTAATGGTCGATAAGAATGGAACAAACATTATGCATGATAGAAAAACAGTGGTCAACTGACTACTGTGACAATATCACTATTGTGCAACAGACGTTGGAAACAAACAAATTACTACTCGAATTTTGTTTGAAGCAAAATTAGCACAATATATATCATATTGTTGTCAAATTAATACGACATGTGAAACTGAATAGGAATCTTCGGTGTTCGGGTGATGGCTAATAGAATAGTTATTGAATGTGGAAATGTTGAAAATCAAACTCGAAAAATATACTTATTGATGTGATGAACGTTATACGTGATTTTCTTTGTAGGAATAATATTTATTTCGGCGAATGCATTGTTTTCACTTCCCCTGTTATTCCACGCTTACAAAACGTCTGAATTATATCCTTTACTCTACTCCTCCTGAAATGAACGGAAATTGATAACTTCTTTTCAAGATGGATTGTTTCTCAATGCTACTATGATTTATGACCCAGTCAATATTCATTCACTCAACCTCAGTTCTCTCTCATCTGGAGTGAATTATTCATATATACTGGAAGTGGCCACATGCGACTGCTAGCGCGTGTGTATTGTCACTCGATTGCAAGACCCCAGTCCTGGAATATCGGTTCATTCTCGTCACATCATTATTGTTCTCGAATAAACAAGCAAGGTTTGTTGCGCACGCAGAAGTTCGCTCAATCACACGTTCTGAACTCGACACTCGGGACTAACAATCTCAGTCGAACGTCCTCATGAAACTCTTCGATGAACTGATCTACTTGTTGAGAGTCAATCTGGAAAACAAGTTGTTCATTGTCATCAATTCCATCATCATTTTTCACATGATTCATTCATTTTTTCCTCATTATTTTTTCCTCAATAAAAAAATAGGTTCTTGAAGGAAATGAGATTGTTGGCTCATATAGAATTGATCGCATATATATATATATATATATATATATATATATATATATATATATATATATATATATATATATATATATATATATATATATATATATATATATATATATATATATATATATATATATATATATATATATATATATGAATATATATATATATATATATATATATATATATATATATATATATATATATATATATATATATATACATATATATATATATATATCTATATATATATATATATATATATATATATATATATCTACATATATATATATATATACATATATATATATATATATATATATATATATATATATATATATATATATATATATATATATATATATATATATATATATATATATATATATATATATATATATATATATATATATGAAGCTTGACACCAAGGTAGTGCTCTGGATTGAGGCTTTCTTGTCGAATGGGACACAGACAGTCCAGGTTGGTTGTGAGTTTTCTAATAAGGTCAGAGTTACATCTGGTTTTCCCCAAGGAACAGTTCTTGGTCCGACCCTTTTCAACGGTTTCATCAATGACCTAGTCCATGCTTCCTCCTGCCAAGTTCGACTGTTTGCCGACGACTGTATGGTGTACGCTCCCATTGAGTCCTTGTCTGACCAAGGAACACTCCAGGAGGCTATCAGTCAGATTTCCTATTGGTCCGAAGTTAACGGAATGAAATTGAACGAGGAAAAGACCTGCGTCATCAGCTTCACTAGAAAACGACATCCAGTTGACACGTCATATGTCCTAAATGGCGTCCACCTAACCAAGACAGACTCTTGTAAGTACCTGGGTGTAACCTTCAAACATGATCTCAGCTGGGGAAAACACATTAACATAACAATTGCTAAAGCTAAGCGGAATCTCCATTTTGTCATGAGGAACCTGAAGGGTGGTTATCCTAGGACCAAACAGCATGCATACTTTTGCTTAATTCGTCCCCTAGTGGAATATTGCTCTGGGATCTGGGATCCCTACTCGTTTTCTCAGACTGACAGAATGGAGAAAGTGCAGAGGAGTGCTGCTAGATATGTTGAGAACTGCCATCGCAGATGGAACTCGAAGCTTCAGCAGCCAGCAGTCAGCGTCTCCAAAATATTGAAAGACCGGAAGTGGGAGCTCCTATCTTCACGTCGACACAAGACCACCATCCGCTACCTTTACAAGGCGCTGTTGGGGTATCCCGCATGGCTCGACTTGATACCTTTCATCGAAACCCCCAAATTCTTCGGACGAAATGATCATGTTGGAAAACTGAACCTCAAGCGGTACAATTCCAACATTGGCAGGTACTCCATCTTGAGTCGAGCCGTACGTCAATGGAACAGCCTTCCACGAGAGCAGATGAAGTGAATTTCAACCATGGGACAACTTAACGTCTTACTTTCAACACTCTCAGTATAATTTAATTTAATTTTCTTCACTCATCCTTTTTTTTATACTTAGGTTATTTAGGTTATACTTACGTAGTTAGTTCAACATCCAACCACCGGAAATATTAGCCTCTGTAAATTGGTATTTCCCAAGTTTTGAATAAATAAATACAAATACAAATATATATATATATATATATATATATATATATATATATATATATAAATATATATATATATATATATATTCATATATATATATATATATATATATATATATATATATATATATATATGTATATATATATTCATATATATATATATATATATATATATATATATATATATATATTACATATATATATATATATATATATATATATATATATATATATATATATATATATATATATATTCATATATATATATAAATATATACATATGTATATATATATATATATATATATATATATATATATATATATATATATATATATATATATATATATATAAATATATATATTAAATATATATATATATATATATATATATATATATATATATATATATATATCGAGGATACTGAACACATGTTTATATGGTCAACATCAAAACATGATCGAATGAGAGAATATCAAGATTTCAGGGCGCAACGACATTGAGACCATTCAGTGCTTGTGGAACAATCCACGCTACAATCATTCGACCACCAATCCAATTGGGGCCCAAGTGAATTTCTGATGTGAAATTACCAATACTTGGAATGCATTGGAAATATAGTTGTATACTCACCATCCCTGGTGATGGCAGTGGCACCATCTTCTTGTTACCGAGCGCCGGTTGTACTAACTCTGTGTCGAGTATTAATCACCACATTTTTCTAGTGGAGTTACAAGTATAGCATGCGTAACTGAGTGAGGATTGCGAAATGATTCACTGATTATTGATGAGTTTTTAATACGATCAGTTCGCACAACCGGGCCTCAATGAGATTACTTGTTGATTGTGCCACTTAAAGCAGTGTAATAGGAGTAAGCTAGTTTCATCACCTGAAAACACAAGTGATTCATATCAGAAGTGTTGGTCAGTATAACTATATCAGTCAGTATATCATATTCAGGTACAACATAAAATATATTATTGTTGAACGTGTCATTGTATATTACGCTGTGAAATGTCTCCATGGACAGAGGAATGTATCCGGCTACCATGACAACGAGAGGCTGATTGGCTCTGGACATGATGATCCGCATGGACCTCTTGAAGCTCTCTGGAGAGTCGTACCAGTCTATGCCATACACAGCGTCACGGACATTGGAGCTCTGGAATACGAGAGGAACCGTTGAGACTGATTCTATTCGCTCCTGAATGACACGTTCCTGGTGCATTGTTCCACGCTCCATACTGGAGAGTTCGTTTTGAGGGAAGATTAGCTTATGATCGCCCTTTTCACTGACACTTAGAATAAACATCACCCGAGAGGCTTGGTTCCAAAGCGGGTCAATCATAAAGATATTTCTGTGTTTGGTTCACTCTCAGTAATACCGGTGTTGGTAATGTCTGGATATATCACAGGAACGGTTCGTACTAATAATATGTCAAGGACTTCTTGGCGACAGGAAGACTCATGTGTGCCAAAGAGTCATGGTCGCAGACAGCGCAGTCCTGATATCAGAAAAAGTCTACCAGCTATCATTTGAAATAGTCCAAGCCTATATAAATGACCATTAAGATTCTGTTGTCAAGACGGCTTCCAGGTCTTGAAACAACCAAGAGCCAAGTGCTTTTTCTGAACGGTCTTACTGAATCATAATATATATATATATATATAGTCCATTCAAAAATAATAATTGTATATAGAATGTGGAACTGATAATCGAGATAAAATGTCATTATATCATAAATACGTTATAATTTCATTATAATTAGTCGATTGATATCTGAGATGAATGAACAACATGATCACCAAGGGAGTTGATGAACTAATTATCTTATCATCAGTTGGTAAAACGACTTCTCAGACGAATAGAAAATGTCTGACCTCGGTTGTTACTTTGTTTGCGAGCCAGCAGTAGAGAAACAGTTCGACGCTGCAAGTGATCACCAAGAGAATGGAGCCCAACCCCACTATTGTCATTTCTTCCACCTAAAAAGAGAACGAATAATGTCATCAGTGCAGGGTTCCACTGAATATTCATACAACACATCAATAATGCCACTGATTTACATAACTCTCGTCTATAATATTCATACATTGATAACTTATACACAACTTTCGTCACTCAGACACTCAAACAATGAAATATCGACAAAGAATCATGAATACAGACAGCGCAGTTCTTGTGTCAGAGCATACGCTCCATTGCTTCTCATCCAGAATAATTGAAAAGGGGTGGTATGATCGTCGTTGTCGTGCCTTGTCCGAATGATTCCACTTTTATCCTCAGCATCAATTGGGAAACACTGATAGAAATGCATTCAATGTTCGTAGAAAAATGTATACTCAATTCACATAGAATACGTCATCTAAACATTATATGTATTAATTTCTGATAATCATGGGAGGTGAAACCACACTTTTATACAGTTCCGATTTCAATCAATATTGCCTCATCGTTCGGTTTCCATTGATACGTGAATAATAATGATTAAAATATGAATATGAGCATGGTATCAATTATTTTGAATCACATACCTCTTTGACCCATATGATGATCATCACGGTGGGGACTATGTTGCACATCAGCTGGTGCAATAGAATAGACGAGAAGGTGGACTCAAACTCGACCACAAAACTGGGAATAGAATTAATCTTATTATGAACCAGCAGGTACCCAGCACATTGCTGGTTGACTTATAGCCTTCCTACAGGTGCCCATCTTGTTGTTATGAAACAGTACTGGAGGCTTGCAGTCGCAGCTCGTCGAGTCACAGTTGAGATATCGACACCCAGAGAGGTCACCGTGGAGTGTAAACGTAACACTGATAGTTCGAGTTTCTCTTGGGTTTCTCTGTCAAGGTAAAACCGTGAAGAAGAGACTCTTCCTACATGCTGAGGCATTTACCAAACAAGTCACTCACAGTTTTCTCCTCAAGGGTAGAGGACAGCCTGAATGTGAGGAGTACCCGGCTCACGCAAGTTTTGTCACCTCCTGATAGACTGTGACAGGTTACGGGATCTTTGTATCGTTATTTTACAGGATTCGACTCTTCACAGCAGAGCTTGAGTCAATTGTTGCCGCGTCCGTTATGAGTTATCTAGTGGGTACCAGTGCTACCACTCAAACCCTAGTATTTCGAATAGATTACACGATCCAATCTTCCACACCAGAGTCTTGAAGCAAATAAAGTGATGAAAGAAATATTTTCCCGGCGCAATATAATCACGTTGTTGACGCGTCGGGATACCCATGATTGATTCATACGAACCAGAAATTAAACAATTTGTAATCAAGTATTGAAATAACGAAGGTGATGTGCTTTATGATGGTTCGACAGAAAATGACTCAATGTAATAAATTAATCTCACCTGCATATCTCCTGATGATGCTTGTTGCATTCTCCAAGACGACGTTCCATCTCCATGGCAACTTCCTTATTGGTACGAACGATCTCTTCCTGATCCATGTCACTAGCCTGATCAATCACAGCACCATCTGACCTTTCGGAATGATTGAACTGTCTTGACCTTTCAGCACGATTACCAACATTCTTCTTGTATGCCATACTTTTCTTCACTCCAATAATATTCACCTCACAAGCTGTGGACGTCGAAGCAATGTGTTTCATGCGGTCTCCTCTCATGTCTTTGTCATGATCAGGATCTGACTCACACATTGTCAGTCCGGACTGATAATTCCTCCTGTACACGCTGTCTGTACTGATACAAGTCCGGTATCTGTCGTTCTGTTCGGCTTCACCAACTTCAAGAGGCATCGAAGTGGACTTTACTCCGGAGCTTCCAGCCTCTCTTCCCCTCACAGTTTTCACAGCAAGAGGCCGAATATTTCGTATGTTGTGTTGTAATATCTCAAGTTGGCCAACAGTTTGAATGAGTAACGACATTATGAATGCGTCAACAATGATACACCAACTTATCAAGAGAACAACTAGACTCTGGAGCAATAGAGTTATTTCAAAGTTTGGTGAAGCGTACGCATCGTAAGGAGACCATATTCTGTAAGAATATATGTAGTTTTCAATTTTCAAAAATTTCGTTTCAAGATGAAGGATAATTAACTATTAATTTATTTAAAACTCTCCAAATTTCACTTAAGAGTCCACGGGAGTCGATTCAGCGAAATATCAGTTTTTTGGTGATAACTTTCGAACGGTATGAGATATCAAAATTCTAATAAGCGAGAAACACAGATGATTATAATAGCTTCAAGATGATATAAAACATGAGTATTCAAGTCATGTCGCATAACTGTCAAGAGTCGACAGCTAAAAAATGTGTTTTTTTAGCTGTATACTCTTGACAGTCACGCGACATGGCTTGAATAGTTATATCTTATATCATCTTGAAGCTATTATAATTATCTGTGTTTCTCGCTTATTAGAATTTTGATATCTCATACTGTTCAAAAGTTATCACCAAAAAACTGATATTTCGCTAAATCGACTCCCGTGGACTCTTAAACGCGCGGTGCCAAGAGTTCCCTAACAATCCCCATTCCTCTGAAGGAATAACTTGAAACTTATTTCATCCCCCTCAAACACACTTCCACTGAAGCCCATTCCAGTCTCTAACTGTCCTAATCAAGAAAGAGAATTCAACGACAACTAATCTAGCCCCATTTATAACTACCGCTCTATTATGTCCTCGCCTACCACCATAGTTTGATTGATTCATTTCTATCAACTCATGCAGTTCCCTTCATTCCCCCTCTCCCTCCATTACCCAGAAGAAATATATTTTATACGATAGATTTTATACCTAGACGATCCTCCCTTATCCGTATTCCCAATTCCTGCCATCCCAAGTCTCGCATCATTTCAGATCTCAGATAATAATGTTTTCATTTTCACCTAATTTTCAGTTTTCATCATACCTGATGTATAATTGCCGTGAGTAAAATAGGTAGGGCGTGAAACTAAGCACGAATAATGTGATATTCGTAAGATGACAAATAAATGCTAGAAGACTGATATTGATCCATTCTTGAGATTTTTTCAGTGAATCCAATTCATATTTGGTTCCCAGTTGATTTCTTTCAATAATCTTTACCAACTTGACCGTCACTTGGTTCACTTTTTTGTGTTTGAACAAAAGGTAACCACCCTTCATCAATGGCATTGAAATTGCGAATGCATATTGAAGTGGTTCTAAACAAGCAGTCACATCTCCGTATTTGTTGAACGCTTCTACTGGGAAGCATATGAACACGAACAGAATCAGAATGAATATTGCAACTCTTGGTAGAATGTATTGAAGGTTGAGGCGAGAGGTTTGTTCTCCATTGAGTGACGGCCATAATCCTGAAAATAATTACTCATTATTATGAAAGAAAGAGAGTAGGCCTAACAAATTATTCTCTCACAATCATAATTATGAAACAAACACAATCTTCGGGTCATTTCCAGTGTTGGGTGAGTTCCTTAAATATAGAAACTTTTGGAAGTTATGTTCTTTAATGTTCATAAGGAACTTTCGAAAGTTACAGTTCCTCAGAGAAAAAGGAACTCAAAAGTTCCTGAATATTAAAAAGTTACTATTACGTGTTACTTTGGCGGATGAATGACGGAATATAAAATATGGGCCAAGTAAATTGCCCCCACTTGGTCGCGAGAACAACATGCATCGTTCAATCAATTCTACATATTCCATCGTTTTACATGCTAATCTCATATCTGAGTGAATTTTCAAAATTTCGATCTGGCTCGCGGCCACGCCGGTTACTGAAAATCAGACATCCTGCGCCAAATATTCTCTCAACGCCAGCACAGGATGGAATATCTGTGTTTTACTTTGTGAAAAAGTTTATTAATAATAGGGAAATCTGTGAGTTTTTACAAACTAATTACAGACGTAAACTAGTATCGATCAAGTTCTGAACTTGTGGATAGCTTCAACTAGTCTAGACTACGCTCTTGCATGTGTGATCATCAATTCCCGATCCCAGTGCCAATTAGCTTTCAGCCAAGACCTAACTTCGTTAGATACTAAGGTCTTGGCTTCCAGTGAGTGATTAGGGTTTGCCACATTCCAAGACTAGATATACTGAATGATAATCTATTTTGGAGTAGTTTAAACAGATGACTGATGCCATATGGGACTGATTCGGGGTTTCTAAAATGAAGTATTGTCAATGCCCCAAAGAACTTTCAAATGAAATTTCACGTACGTATATAAAGTTCCCGGAAATTTGTAACCTGAAGGTTAAAAGTTCCTTAAAGAAAAAAATTAACTCATATCACTGAAAGTTCTTGAAAAAAGAACGCGTTTCTTTTTAAAAGTTAATATTTAACACTGGACATTTCTTCTTTCAGTTTTCATAGAATCAGTCGAATCCAGTATTATTGTCACATTGATCTGTCCACCTTCGAATGAGATACGTTCGGTGTAATGGTCCTCATCACTGGAAGAACGCTTTTCTGTTACAGTAGCGTTGAAGGTCGAGCTCTCAATACGCCAGTGGTCGCGCAGGGTATACAGGTACCCCACACTATTACTTATTCAGTTTCCAGCTAGATAGCGTGAAGTTTAATTTTCCTCCTCCTCAGTACCTTCAAGTTGATCCATCTAGTAGCCATATTTGAATCTTACTTGACCTTAGAAAAATCGAGAGGGCCGTGGTGTTCCCGCGAAAAAACTTTGGGTCTCTACATACCCCACGCGGTCACTGGCGTAACTATTAGTCGATTTTTCTAAGAAGGGTATATTTGGGCTTTATTGTGTTTATTTGCTCAGATTTGATGCATTGGATGTTGATTCAATACAAATACCATATAAGTGCTATGATTTTGTTGTTTTGAGATGTTCAGCCTTGCTCCTTCGTTTATCACTCACGATATTCATGAATAATTTCGGAACATTGTGATTAAACTACTGAATTGACAATTTCAGTTTGTTTCAATGTTGGATCGACATAAGACCGTGGAACAATATTCAAGGGTCTTGTTGGGGATCCTGGTCGATATTTTCGACCAATTATGACGGATAATTATCAGAGTGAACATTCTGGCAAATCTTCACACGGAAGAACAATGAGCGACTGGACAACTTACCAACATGGTGTAGTAATATCTTGTGATAATCAAGACCTCGATTGTCCCCAAGTTTCTTCCTCACGTGTCTCATTAAGGAGCTCATCCTGGAAGTTGTTATTACATCGAGACTGAAAACGTATGCACTATTTCACGTCAAACTCCTGCAAGTATGACGAACGATTCGTCTCTCCGTTATGAAATATATTCGAATTCTTGTCATTATAAATTGATAATAATATGGATTTTCCGTTCCACGTATGTTTCCATTCGAGGTGATGAGCTCTATTATCTTTAATAATGTAGCATGCGATAAAACTCTTGACGTTTTCGGAAAACAATAGAGTTCGTTTGAGATTGCTATAAAATTCATCATTGCATATACTGAAGGCCGGTCTCATGACCTTTCTCCAGAAGTAGCCTGTAGCTAAGGAGGACATGCAGTTGATTGCAACTTGAATATGTTGCCGTCTTGTGCATGAAAGTACAGTCCCCTTAGTGAAGGAGATGTTATATTTAATTTCTCCCCATTTGATGATACGGTTGGCAATACTTTCTCATGTATTTTGGTTGAAAACAATGACGCTGAGCTGTAGCATCATGCCAATCAACAGATGAGAGTGAATGAAAAGTGGAGTTCTATTATCACAAGTAGATCACCTGTTGGTAGTGATAATATATATTCAATTGATCATACACACATGAATATATGAATATATATATATATTATATGGATATATGAATATATATATATATATATATATATATATATATATATATATAGCCTATATATATGAATATATATATATATATATATATATATATATATATATATATATATATATGAATATATATATATATATATATATATATATATATATATATATATATATATATATATATATTTATATGTATATATCTATATATATATATATATATATATATATATATATATATATATATATATATATATATATATATATATATATATATATATATATATATATATGTATATTCAAATATATATACGTATATAATATGAATATATATATATATATATATATATATATATATATATATATATATATATATATATATATATATGTATGTATATATATATATTATATACGTATATATATATATATATATATATATATATATATATATATATATATATATATATATATATATGTATATATATATATATATATATATATATATATATATATATATATATATATATATATACTATAGAAACTTGAAATATCCCGAATTGACAACAACACTCAATATATCCATGCAAACCACAACACTCTTTGTTATTATAGTGTTTATTCTTTCATCACATGACTACTCAAATGTTGATAGAAAGAGAGCTAATATTGATCAAGAAATTATGATGCAGTATAAAAGAATGAATGAATGAATAAAATAGAGGAAATATACAGAATAACAGGTGTATAGATACATGAGTGTGAACAGATAATAATAAAGATTTGAAGTAGGAAAATCATCAGAATCCAGGTTATTTTGTCTCCTTGAGTCGGACTTTTCTTTCAATAGGGTGAACTTCAAAGGGAAAACTCCCCTTGAAAGCATCCAATGAATCCAGTCTTTAGTGATTTTGAGTTCCAAGTGAATGTCGGGATCGACTCACAAGACACTTGACAAATGTATGTAGGATCTAAATATTCAGAGGGAGGTTATGAGACAGGGCCTGACCTACATATAATTTCATCGAAGTAATAAATAAGAGCCGACTGTTTATGAATAATTCAAAGGCTGACTTCTCAGAATTATCAGCCTATTGAGTACAACTGTCCTCACTTGAAGCTGATTAGGCACACTCATTGATGTTTTTTAAAGAGCCCAATGTGCCTGCACATTTTTCTACCAAATTTGTTCATTTAATCAACAGTTTCAAACAAACAACGGTTGTACCTTTTCATCGACATCATTATCACAATGCATATACATTTTAAAAATCTGATATTATCCTAAAAACTTTTAGGCCAACACCGTAAAGTGCATTCCATTATGATATTACTAGGCAAACGCGTTATGTGTTTCCGCGTTGATGGGTGAGCTGGAACATATCAACTTATCTTTGGATTGGTTATTTTATATATATATATATATATATATATATATATATATATATATATATATATATATATATATATATATATATATATATATATATATATATATATATATATATACACCTTGAGATCCAAACCATTACATCACTGCCATCTTATTTTTCCTCATTAATAATCCATATGATAATGAAAAAGGCTTTGTTTTAATCGTTTACAATCAAGTGGTGACACTTGGTGCTTTGATTCAATAGGTATCTTAAAAGCTTTGACTAATTATCACAAATTACATTATATATTTTTTCACATCGAAACGGCTGATCCGATTTGAGTGAAAGTTCAAATTAATGTGTATCATTATCAGATTGAAATTTCCTGAAAATTTGAATCCTCTCAGATGAAATATTTTTCACGACTTTTTTCCTCTGTGTCATTCTAATGAGATTTTTGAAAACTTTGGAATGAGTTTTCTCAGAAGTGGTAGAAACGATCACGCCTTAAAACTGTATAGTATCGAATTGGATAAGGATACTTGTGTGTGCCAAGTTTCAACTGATTTTGAATTTTTGTCTGACCTGTGGAGCGCGAACAAAAAAACAAACGAACAAAAAAAAAAAAAAAAAAACAGGAACTTTTTTTTCGGGTATGGCTAAATTGAGTCTTCGCTTCGCTCATCCAATAATTATACGGTTTTTTATTCATCTTGAACCCCATGTCCATGTGTTACATTTCCTCACTCTGACTGACGTCTTCCTTTCCCTCCCCTCCCCCCCTACCAATACTTCATGTGGCCACCGCGTATTTAAACTTTGGTTACCTCAGAATGGACTCGGCTGTAAAGTAGTCAGACACAGCACTGTGTTGATTCATGAGTGAAATGTTTGTTGGATGAGCGAAGCGAAGACACAATTTCACCGTATACATTTTTTTGGCTGTCCAAAGTTGAACGGAAACACACTTTGATGAACCTTGATATGCATATATGTGATGATCTAACGCGATCCTGTAGAGTTTTGGGGCGCAATTGCTTGTATCATCTTCTGATGGGATCTATTCCAAAATTATTGCATTTTTCATGAGAATAATCAAGGAGGGATGAATCGGGCACAATTATTCCTCCGATTGATTCGAATTCCTACGATATTCAAGCACACGAATGATCAATATCATTTCAGAATTTTGCATGAACCGGAAAAGCCGTTTTTGAGAAAAAAATCATATGACCAGATATGACCTTTCCGAATTCTCAAATTTTTTTCTGGTAGGCCTAATCGAAAATCAGAGAATATATTCGATCAAACCGACATTGAGTTGTTGGTGTTGTTTTGAGCTTCTGATTCGAATATCAAACTAATTCCAGAAGGAAAAGTCATTTCGGAAAAAAACTATTATTCAACGTTGTCAATTGAAATGAGAACGTTTGTGATCCCGATGTAGGAATTGCTTATCGTCAACAATTGATACACAAACAACTCAACGTTCTGTCACAATCAGGTGTCAAACACAAGAACCTGCATGAGTACTCGGTCGAAATGAAGAATGGAGTTTGACGACAGCGGGAACTCACATAAGTGGTTATAAGTCCAGTCGTTGGGTTTCTGACTTGATAATATATTCTCACCGTCTCGACATTTCACCAGTTGAATCGATATAAATATCGGTTCTCCGACTCACTTCATGTGTATATTATAGAATGATATTGAATGAAGGAATGAATGATTGAATATTGAGGTTTAATGCGTGTTAGCGACGGGTCTATATTGCGCCAGCAATATTTATTATTCATTCAATTATCTATTATTCAATGTTGTTTCAAGAAGTTTTCTAACTCTTCTTATTATCATAAGGACATATATGAGTACATTTTATCGACCCGCGAAGTCATAATGTTGACTTGTCTGCGGGTTTATTAGCATTCACAATAAACAATGAGTACACTCGAATTAAGTTAAGACGGTGAGAAGCAATTGAATAACCGACACATAATAACACAGGTGAATGATACAAATGAAAGAGAATAAATGAGTGAAATAATTAAGAATAACTACATTTTCTATGATAATGATGATAGACGAACAATCAATTCAATCTTTCATCGATTGAATGCTTAATTCTATGACAGCCTATTTCCATCAGAATCAATCCAAATTTGTAAATACTTCTTCGAAAGAGAGATTGAAGCTATATTAAACAATCCTGAAGGAAGTTTATTAAATAATCTTGGTATCAAGGCGTCTCTTTCCTGTCTTTCCTGGCTTGTCTTTTCTGAATCTTGGTTTATTAAGAATAACTTTCAATATTAGTTTTCGAACATCGACGATTGGACTGAATTTTGTTTTATTTGGTTCCCCCAACCTATCATAGGCCTACCATACTCGAGAAAAAGGTGAACCAATAACTTGTAAACAATCAAAAGCAATTTGTGAGTAGAATATGGCCAAGTCAATGAAATAAATTAAGGATATTTTTGTTTTTTTAAAGAAAGATTTATGTGCCCTTTTCACCTTATATGTTTATCAATGATAATCCCAAGATATTCCAGGTGAGAGTTAGTTTGAAGAGTGGTAGAAATGCAATCACCGTTGATTTGGCAATGTTCTGAATGGAGCTGCAATCAGTAATTTGTACCCGGTTTGGTTTTCGAATTGACAGTGGTAAAAATGTGAATAGTCTTAGATGTATATAATGTCAACAAAATATCATCAGCCCAGTGAAATACATATTGTAGGAACTGGTTGGCTGTTTTAAAAAACCTTCTCCCAATCATCTCCAACAAATAATAGAGTTTTATCGTCCGCATATGGAAATTAATTCCCATTTATGTCCAGCTTATAGAGGTCGTTTATATATATATATATATATATATATATATATATATATATATATATATATATATATATATATATATATATATATATATATATATATATATATGTATATATATATATATATATTGAGAACAAAAGATCAGTCCCAGAACCGTACCCTGAGGGACACCGATGGTAATGTTTTTTCTTCAATGGAAGAGTTTCCCACTTCCCCTTTTTGTTTTCTATTCGACAGATAACTGCTAAAAAATAATGGAGCTACACCTAAAATGCCCGCCATCTCTATCTTGTTCAGTGATATTTTGTCGTCTACAGTGTCAACAGCCTCAGCTAAATCTAGAAACACTGCCAAGTTTTTTTTATCATCATCCAGATATCGATATAGCGAACTATTGAGATTCCATATTGCTTTGTCAGTACCACTCTTGGACCTGAAACTATATTGAGGAGAGAGTGCGTTTTTTGAATCTGAAAAATACAGTAATCTCACCTTGATACATTTTTCAAATAATTTTAAGAAATGTGATTCAGCGATATCGGTACATGATTTTCTAATAGCGTCATATCAATGTTCTTATGAATCGGAATCACGAGTGCTGATTTGAACCTCAGAATTGATTTGAATAATCTGATTTGAATAATCAGGGAGCTCATGTAACTCATTAATCAGACCTCGAATTGATGTTGTTCCTTCACGCATATATATACACAATACGGAGAGGAGCAGAGTACCCTGTAGGTGGTTACCCTATCAGTGTCCGTGAATAGACTGAATCTTGGTTGGGGTTTCATCAGAAACCTCTCCTCCCGCTTCACTCTTACCACCAAGACAATATCGTCAGAGAAGTGCAATACAATGAGTAGGAATGAGGAGAAAACGAGAACCATCCAGGGTCGTTTCTATTGTATGGAGGAAGACGTGACTATAAGAAAGGAACAGAAATGAGGGCTGGACATTTATTTGTCATGTAGAACTTGTTGTATTGAACTTGGGCCAATTATTGATTAGCTTCATACTAGTGAAGTTGAGATAAAACTGTGCGTAACAAGAGGGTGCATGATCGACTAATATTAATTACATAAATGTATAACCGTATTTAATGCATAACCGTATTATTACATTACAGGGTGTCCAAAATACGATGTTAAGGTAGAGTTAAGATAAACCATCGGACCATTATTTGATCAATTAAATACTGTTGAGAACATGATTGATTACAGTGCAAGTTGATCAAGAAAGTGTTACAAAAAAAGAAATATGCCAGCAGATCATTATCTGTCGAGTAAACTCTTATATTAGGAAGAATTCAATTGATTGGATGAGCGAAGCGAAGACTCAATTACACTATACCGAAAAAAAAGTGTCTGTTTTTTTTTTTTGTTTTTTTTTGTTTTTTTTTGTTTTTTTGTTTTTTTGTTCGCGCTCCACAGGTCAGACAAAAATTCAAAATCAGTTGAAACTTGGCACACACATGAACCCCTATCTGACTTGATGCTGTATAGTTTTGAGGCACGATCGGTTGAACAACTTCTGAGAAAACTCATTCCAAAGTTTTCAAAAATCCCATTAGAATAAGCCAGAGGAAAACATTCGTGAAAAATATTTCATCTGAGAGGATTCAAATTTTCAGAGAATTTCAATCTGATAATGATACACATTATTCCGAACTTTTACTCAAATCGGATCAGCCGTTTCGATGTAAAAAAATATATAATGTTATTTGTGTCAATTATTCAAAGCTATTAAGATACCTATTAAATCAAAGCAACAAGTGTCACCACTTGATTGTAAACGATTAAAACAAAGCCTTCTTTATTATTATATAGATTATTAATGTAAAATGAGATGGCAGTGATGTAATGGTTTGGATCTCAAGGTGTATATATATATAATAACCAATCCAAAGATAAGTTGATATGTTCCAGCTCATCCATCAACGCGGAAACACATAACGCGTTTGCCTAGTTACAGTAAGGGGTGACCAAAAAATGATATCAAGGTAGAGAAAAGCTATACCAGTGGAACAATTATAAACAAATGAACCTTCAATAAACAACACATATTCAATTAATCACAGTACAAGGTGTCCAAAAAATGATTTGAAGGTAGAGTAAAGATATACCAGCGGAACATTATTGGATGAGCGAAGCGAAGACTCAATTACACTATACCGAAAAAAAAGTGCCTGTTTTTTTTTTTTTTTTTTTGTTTTTTTGTTCGCGCTCCACAGGTCAGACAAAAATTCAAAATCAGTTGAAACTTGGCACACACATGAACCCCTATCTGACTTGATGCTGTATAGTTTTGAGGCGCGATCGGTTTAACAACTTCTGAGAAAACTCATTCCAAAGTTTTCAAAAATCCCATTAGAATAAGCCAGAGGAAAACATTCGTGAAAAATATTTCATCTGAGAGGATTCAAATTCTCAAGGAATTTCAATCTGATAATGATACACATTATTCCGAACTTTTACTCAAATCGGATCAGCCGTTTCGATGTAAAAAAATATATAATGTTATTTGTGTCAATTATTCAAAGCTATTAAGATACCTATTAAATCAAAGCAACAAGTGTCACCACTTGATTGTAAACGATTAAAACAAAGCCTTCTTTATTATCATATAAATTATTAATGTAAAATAAGATGGCAGTGATGTAATGGTTTGGATCTCAAGGTGTATATATATATAATAACCAATCCAAAGATAAGTTGATATGTTCCAGCTCATCCATCAACGCGGAAACACATAACGCGTTTGCCTAGTTAGACAAATGAACCTCCAATAAACACCACATTTAATTGATTACAGTAGAGTGTTCAGAAAATGATGTTGAGGTGGAGTGAAATATATACCATTGAAACACTATTAGATAACTGAACCTTCATTGAACACCACATTCGATCAATCACAGTACAGGGTGTCCAAAAAATGATTTGAAGGTAGAGTAAAGATATACCAGCGGAACATTATTAGACAAATGAACCTCCAATAAACACCACATTTAATTGATTACAGTAGAGTGTTCAGAAAATGATGTTGAGGTGGAGTGAAATATATACCATTGGAACACTATTAGATAACTGAACCTTCATTGAACACCACATTCGATCAATCACAGTACAGGGTGTCCAAAAAATGATTTGAAGGTAGAGTAAAGATATACCAGCGGTACATTATTAGACAAATGAACCTCCAATAAACACCACATTTAATTGATTACAGTAGAGTGTTCAGAAAATGATGTTGAGGTGGAGTGAAATATTTACCAGTGGAACACTATTAGATAACTGAAACTCCATTGAACACCACATTTGATCAATCACAGTACAGGGTGTCCAAAAAATGATTTAAAGGTAGAGTAAAGATATACCAGCGGAACATTATTAGACAAATGAACCTCCAATAAACAACACATTTAATTATTTACAGTAGAGTGTTCAGAAAATGATGTCGAGGTGGAGTAAAATATATACCAGTGGAACACTATTGGATAACTGAACTTTCATTGAACACCGCATTTGATCAATTACAGTACAGGGTGTTCAAAAAATGATTTGAAGGTAGAGTAAAGATATACCAGCGAACATCCAAGATCAGTTTTAATTTGAAAGCTAATGTTCTTCTGGTATATTTTCATGAACCAAAACATCAATTTGGCCCCCCTTCACTGTAATTTAATGAATACCATTTCAAAAAAAAGTTTATTCGACAAATAATGTTCTGCTTGTGCTTTTACCCTACCTCAAGATCACTTTCTTGATCTCCCTGTCCAAGAATAATTATACATGATCATGAACAAGAGTTTAATTGACAAATAATGTATCGCTAGTATATCTTCACTCTACCCTGACAACATTCATCATCAACTTGTACTGTAATTAATCAGAGTCGATCTTCAACAAAAAATTTTAATCTGATAATATTCCGCTGATATATCTTCACTCAATATCAACATAACATTTTGTACACCCTGTACTTTATTTTGTGGTGTTTAATGGAGATTTATTCATCTAATAAAGTTCTGCTGGTATATCCATACTCTACCTTGAAATCACTTTGTGAAAACCCTATACTTTTATTAATCAAATACGATATCTACGATATTTTGAAAATCAGATAATATTCCGCTGGTATAACTGAATTCTGCCTCTCAAATAATTTTTTGAGCGAACTGTAGCTAATAATTAAATACGATCTTCAACAATATTTAAATAACGAGATAATATACCTCTGGTATAACTTGACTCTACCTTAAAATATATTTTTCCAACACCTTGTACTGTAATTAGTCAAATAGATATTCAACGATATTTTGATAATGAGATTATATTCCGCTGGTATATCTTTACTCCACCATAAAATGATTCTTTGAACACCCTGTAATGTAATTAATCAAATACGATCTTCAACAATATATTAATACCCTAATAATATTCCGCTGGTATAGCTTAACTCTACCATAACATGATTTTTTGAACACCCTGTACTGTTATCAATCGAATACGATATCAACAATATTTTGATAATCAAAATAACTTATAACTCAACTCTACTATAAAATAATTTTCTGAGCACCCTGTACTGTTATTAATCAAATACGATCTTCAACAATATTTCAATAAGAAGATAATATTCCGCTGGTATAACTCAACTCTACCTTAACATCACTTTTTGGACACCCTGTACTGTTATTAATGAAATTCCATCTGATTTGAGATTTTATTTGACAAATAATGATCTGCTGGTATATGATTACTCTTCCTCAACAATACTTTCTTGATCACCCTATACTGTGATCAAATATGATCTACAAACATATTTGAATAATCAAATAATGTTCCGCTGGTATATCTTCACGCTACATCCATATAATTTTGGAACACCGTGTACTTTAATTTTGTGGTATTTAATGGAGATTAAAAATCTTATAATGATGAGCTGGTATATCTCTAATCTACCTTAACAACTCTTTCTGGTTCACCCTGTACTGTATTTAAATATATTCCTCAATATTATTCTATTAATCAAATTATGTTCCGTTGGTATATCTTTACTCTACCTCACATTGATTTTTGGACACCCCTTAGGCGTACTGTAATATCACTTTTTGGTTACCCCTCAATGTAATTAATTGAATGCAATCCAATATTAGAGTTTTTTCGAAAAATACATGATTATTTGGACACCCTATATTGTAATTAATTGAATGTGGTGCTTAACGAAGGTTCACACATCTGATAATGTTCTGCTGGTATATCTTTGCTCCACCTTAACTCTACTTTTTAGCCACCCTATATGTGTATTAATCTAATTCCGGCTATTATGTACAATACTTCTTGGTACCCTGATGTTCAATTGGACCGCCTCTTAGTATATATATGCTGGTGCTAGATTACTCTCCTGTCTATTTCGACTGATACAAATATACTGGGGAGAGTAAACTTACGCCGGCATATTTGTATTAGAGAGTAATATTGTGCTGGCATCGTTTTACTCTAGAGTAAACTTGTTTCGGCATTGTATTACTCTCTAATACAAATATGCCGAGTACGAATATGCCGTGACACCGGGCACAACCCATAACAGTGGAAAAACATATGCTGCTCATGTTTCACTCACGACATCTAGTAGTACTGCATTAGTAACATTAGTATTAGTACAATAATTAGTAGAGTGATAGGCCTAATTATAACATTATAGACCTATTGCTAATTTATTTTGCCCTTTTTGTTTCATGATAAATTCCACATCTGCTGATAATGGAAAGAAGTGATCATTGCCTAAGAGACTTAGTTCAAAGTGAAAGATATCAACAGTCGATTGTTTATACTGAAATACTTCTATCTATAGTATGGTCACAGACATCACAGTCCTGGTGTTGAATAATCAAAATGGGGTGCTAATTAAGATCGCTCTTGTGGTGCCGCATCCAAACGATCCTGTCTTTCATCCTTAGCCTTAATTGGGGAACAATGATTTTGCATGAAATTTCGATGTTATTAAAAAAGAAAAGTACTGAATCCTACTAACAGTACATTGAATAGTAAAGAAAATCACTTGATTGAGAACAGGAATAGAATTTGTCGAATCGATATAATTTTCTCGAACAATAATATTCGTCATCTTGTTGGAAATCACAATCGATATTTCGGATCAATGAAATCGAATTTGTGTTGCAAATAATTATTACGCGAGCGATTAGTCTGGCTATCCTTCAAACGGAAGCGCCATGAGCTACTGGAATACTTACCAGCATGGTGTAGGATCATCTTGTGATATTCAAGACCTCGATTGCCCTCCAGTTTCTTCATCACGTGTCTCACTATGAAGCTCATCCCGGAAGTTGCTTCCTCTGAAGACTGTCAATCAATGCCCTGTCTCTGATAGGATTGAATCATGAACCTGGGCGATGAAAATGGGAATTTGGATCGGGATACTTCCTCAGTCTTCTGAAATCTCTGAATCAAATGTAGAATCAAGTTATACAGTCAGTTGAAGAATTGTTCCGGCTAATTATTCAATGCTCACAATTCCATATAATATCACTCCATTCACTTGTTTGTTCAACGTGAAGGAAACTAATCGTGATCTAAAGCCATGAATTCCAAAAGCCAGCTGAAGACTCTGTCAATCGCTTGATTAGCTGATGTACAAACACACACAATCAATCAAGATAATCAATCGACGCTCGAAAAACTCTTAACAAAATATGATTACCGGGCTCCAATTTGTGTACTTCCTCACGGATAGCTACAACCAGGTGATCAATATACCCCAATTAGATGTTAAAGTGTAGAGAAAGTGGCTTTACGTCAAACTCTTGCGATGGTTTCGAACAACTGAAGTCTCTCTGTTATGTAATATATTCTAATCATCTCATTACAAATTGATATCAATATTGATTTTCTGTTTCACAGTATTTTTCTATCGAAGACAATGGACTCTACTGTCTTTAATAATGTAGCAAAACGAACTCTTGAAGTCTGAAATCGTTTAATGCTTGAAGGTCATACAATATTCGTGATTCCATACTGATGTAGGCCCACTACATTATAGCCTGCCATGCCAACTATCGGAGTTAGGAATGAATGAATATTCTGGTTTCACGGCGCGTCGTCATCCAAGTCATTTTGCGCTCATTTCTTTCGGCTACGTCCCAACTCATCGAAATCCCAACTCGTCGAAATCCCGACTCAGTGAAATCCCGATTCATCGAAATCCCGATTAATCTACTTCTGACCATTTACGTGGGTGTTCAATTCGTCGACTGGCAAGATTCATCGAAATCCCGACTCGATGAAATCCCGACTCGATGAAATCCCAATTCGTCTACTTTTTGCTATTCACATAGCTGTCCAATTCGTCTAATGGTAAGATTCATCGACTGGTAAGATTCAGTGAAATCCCGACTCGGTGACTTCCCGATTCATCGACTTTTAGCCATTCACGTAGGTGTTCAATTCGTCTACTGGTAAAATTCATCGACTGGTGATATTCGTCGAAATCCCGACTCGGTGAAAACCCGATTCATCGAAATAATTCGTCGACTGGTAAGATTCATCGACTGGTAAGATTCATCGAGATCCCGACTCAGTGAATTCCCGATTCGTCGAAATCCCAACTCGTCTACTTATTTTACCGCATTTTAGGCAAGTCGACGAATCGGGATTTCACTGAATTGGGACGATACCTTTCATTCCGTTGGGGTATGGTTAGGAGGGGGGGGGGGGGTAGGGGGGGGGAGGGGGAGTATAAAACGGAGTCGGCTATGCTTTCTTTTTCTCACATATTTTTGTTCAAAATTTCCTCTACTTTTTATTAAATTATAAAATGGAGTCGACTGTGTTTGTGAATAATTCGAGAGCTGACTCCACAGACTCCTCAGGGGCCGTTTCACTAACTGATAATTAAGTATGTATTGGTTGATTATCGATTGGGGTATGACTGAATATAGCCTACGTAATCAAAGATGACAACACATCAATTAGATTATTATTGCGTAATCCACTGATCATCATACAGTTGATTAAACCAGCAATGGTGAAAACAAGTTATTGAAGTATTGATTTTTTTATTGTTCACATACACTGATAAAGTAGGAAAAACACATTGACCACAAAAAAACATCCACAAAGCCCTTCAAAAAAAGGCTCAACTGCGGGTCAAAATAGTGATTTATGAGTATAATTCAAATTCGGACGTATTTCTCAAATATTAAAAGTGATGAAGTAGTTGAAGTAAAAAGAAAAAAGAAAAACATTGAGTGATTTGTTACATTCTACTCACGAAGTGTAAGGTTTCTTTGATTACCATTAATTTGGAGCAATCAAGTTACATCAAGTAACGAAAAAAGTAGACAGTTGTACAAGATTGTAAGAAAAAAACATTCAATATAAACCAGTATCAAGACACTTTGATTAGAGAAGTATTTCGGCTGAGAGACACCTAATACAGAATTTTTTTCAAATTGTTAAGTCATAATTTTTTTTTAAGTTGAAATTCCTCTAATTTTTTTTAGTGTAGGCATACATCAATGAGCGTTCACAAAAATCCACGAAGCCTGATTCAGGCTTATCCGTGGTATAAGTACAGAAAAATACAATGTACAAGAGGTATAAATAAATTACGGTGAAAAAGCAATTACGTCGTAAGCAATAAACCAAGACTATACACAAATGCAAATACAAATATTTATAAGTAACCGAATGGGATGTGAATTTATACAATACATGGCATTATCAGACCTTTGCATATAAAGTCAAAATATAGCAATAAATTAGCGAAATATATCTAGAGCATTATTACCTAACGTTTCCAGAAGCCAACACTTAATTTGTCTTTTAACCATGTTAAAGGTATTCAAGTTTATTAGATGATTAGGTATATTGTTGAAGATTATAGGAACAGCGTACTGGAGGTCCCTCTTACCATGTTTATTATTATAAGGTGGAACCACATAAGTTACATTCCTAGAAGACCTTGTGATACTAGGATTTGTATACACATTTTTAAATTGACCTGAATAATAGAACTTTGATATAAATTTGTACAAGAAGAGTCTGTAAACTGGCAGTAAATTTGAATCTTGATGAAGAGCCGTAATATTGATAGTAAATAATATTATGATAGTAAATAGTAAATTATAATAGTAAATAATAGTAAAAATGATTTTGATAGTATGAATAGTACATAATGATCAATCAAAAATTGGAAAATTGGGTATTGACACCCTTCTAATTTCAACAATTTGAGCTGCGAGGCACAACAACATTCATGATAATGAAAAAAAGCACTATGAGACAATTCAAAATACTCATGATCTAGACACCAAGAGTGATTGTCCGGATGTCAATTTCCTAAATCCCATCAAAATAATGGAATATTAATTAAATTTGGTATGCCCATTCAAATATTCACCAGCTCGGTTATCATGCCTATTTTTATTTTCTAATAACTATAAAATAGAAATAACTATGCGTAAACAGATGGAAGTGAGAACAAAGTATTCAAAAGAGTATTGATATGTACAACTGTTCTTCTTCGAAGCCGTTGAAACTTTTCGGTATGTTGAATTATCTTGATATCTCTCCATCATTTTAATCGATGCTTTCGAGACATTCAAACTGAATATACAATCAATTTGTTTCGGGACATTATCAACTGAACTACGAACAAAGTCATCTACGGACAAACTGTACTACAGACAAACTGTACTAAAGTTTCAATTCTTGAGCAACCTGTACAGAGAAGAAAGTGGGGGACAGAGGCTCCTCCCCTTGCGCATAGACACCTTCCATCATGGAATACTAGGTGTCGTAGAGATGATTTTCAGATTAGTTTGTGTGTAGATGAGTTTTTCTGTAGTACAGTTTGTTCGTAGATGAGTTTGTATGCAGATGAAATTTTCTGTAGTACAGTTTGTTCGTAGATGAGTTTGTATGCAGATGAAATTTTCTGTAGTACAGTTTGTTCGTAGATGAGTTTGTATGCAGATGAAATTTTCTGTAGTACAGTTTGTTCGTAGATGAGTTTGTATGCAGATGAAATTTTCTGTAGTACAGTTTGTTCGTAGATGAGTTTGTATGCAGATGAAATTTTCTGTAGTACAGTTTGTTCGTAGATGAGTTTGTGTAGATGAATTTTTCTGTAGTACAGTTTGTTAGTAGATGAGTCCGCGTGTAGATGAGTTTTGTATACATCAAGTTTATCGTCAATTGAAATACAATTATTGGTAAAAACTGTTGCTCATCATGGAATATTCGGACAAAACTGGTTATACTATTTGTGTCAATCACTTAAATATAATAATGTTTAAACGTGATTTGTTCGTTCATTATTTGGAGGCAATGAGATGAATAGAAGGCTTATCTATAACTCCATAGTTCCATAATAATTTATAACATCAATTCATTCGCACATGCATGATAACATATTTTTATTCCGTATACAAATGTTTGCAAATGACATATTGAGTGAATATCAACATATTTCAGTGAATCAAAATACAAATTCAACTTTTTTTCATTGATGCTTCAAATAATGCAGTAACACATTATCAAATTGAGCTAAAGCCTTGTAGCTGATCATTATTCACATACAACATATATTTCCTGTATTCTGACAGCTGGTCACAGCAGGATGGTGACCTGTTCGAGCGATCCTGCACTCGATTTTCTGTCTGAGAGTTGGTTCAGTAGTGTGGGTTACTTCTAGGGAGGATATTTTCCTACCTGGGTGATTTTTATATGTGTTTGTGTGTAGATGAGTTTTTCTGAAGTACAGTTTGCTCATAGATGATTTTGTGTGTACATGAGTTTTTCTGTAGTACAGTTTGTTTGTAGATTAGTTTGTGTGTAGACGAGTTTATCCGTAGAACAGTTTGTTCGTGGATGAGTCTTTTTGTTTTTATGTTTTTTTTGTTTTTTTGTTTTTTTGTCGGTTCTCCACAGGTCAACCGGCTACAGCTATCAACTTCAAACTTTTTTCATAATGGTTCCTCATCTAACTCAGATCTGTATAGTTTTGTGGCATTATCGGATCCTAATTTTTTTTTTTTTGTAGATGAGTTTTCTATAGTACCGTTTGTTTGTAGATGAGTTCGTGTGTAGACGAGTTTGTCCGTAGTACAGTTTTCTTATGGATGATTTTGTGTTCAGATGAGTTTTTCTGAAGTACAGTTTGTTCGTGGATGAGTTTCCCTGTAGTGCAGTTTGTTTGTGGATGAGTTTGTGTGTTGATGAGTTTTTCTGTAGTACAGTTTGTTCGTAGATGAGTTTTACTGTAGATGATTTTTTCTGTTTTACAGTCGTGTTTCAGATGAAATGGTACAAATCAACGTTTGTTCATGATGAGAGGTGTTTTGCGTAAGGGGAGGAGCCTTCCTCTATCACTTTTTTCTCTGTACAGGTTGCTCAAGAATTTAAACTTTAGTACAGTTTGTTATTAGTACAGTTTGTCCATAGATGAGTTTGTTTGTAGTACAGTTGACCCATCCCCTTTGTTTCTCATTTCTGATCATCAATACACTGGAGACACGTTCTCAGGATCTGACAGTATTCTCCTAACTGCCTTGCCTCCTCTGTATTATGTATTCGATGCGTTATATTTGAATGTGTCACCCATTTTTATAATATTGCATTATTCCAATAAGATTCAGGAAACTGACATCCGTAGAATCACTCTCGGTGTCTGAATTAGGATCATTTCAAGTTGCCTCACAACTATTTTTCATTACTAGGAAAACGCCATATATGCGTTGTTAGACGTCAGAGGGTAATAGAATGTCGACTTTTTGCTGAACTTTTGCCTACATTCGCCAATAATTGGGTGACATTCAAGTTATAAATGGGTGAAAACTGCTTCGAGTGGTACCAATTCAGCACATTTCATGTTTTTCCTTTAGAATGGCTCACTCGATCAAGCTGAGAACTTCCAGAAATGTGTATCAGAATGTAGTTCAACTTCACACAAAAGTTCATTTTTTTAAAATGAGAATGTTTCCTTTTTTCTCCGTCGTGTTATTCTAACAGGTGTTTTTGAAATTTCGAAAATTCATAAGAAGAAAAGTTACCACCCGATAATGCCACAAAGCTATACAGATCTAAGTTAGATGAGGAATCATGATGAAAAAAGTTTGAAGGTAATAGCTGTAGCCGTTTGACCTTTGGAGAACCGACAAAAAAACATGAAAAAAAAATACATAGAAACGAACACCAATTTTTTTCAGTATGTCAAATCGAATCCTCGCTAAAGCTCGTCTAATCATTGATTTTTGTGTCGCGCAGTATGAATTGTTAAAATTTAAGGGTGCCAATACCCAATTTATCCATTTTCGATAAATCGGTATATTCTATTGATATTATCAATATTATCATGGTGAAAATTTTAAAATATACTTGGCTGAAATACTTTTCGAATCATAATGTTTCATTAATGGTTACGTAGGTATTTTCTCACAATCTTGTACAACTGACAATTTTTCACGCCACTTGATTAGACGAGCTTCAGCGAGGATTCAATTTGATATACTGAAAAAGATTGGTGTTCATTTTTGTGTTGTTTTTTTTTCATGTTTTTTGTCGGTTCTCCACAGGTCAAACGGCTACAGCTATGAACTTCAAACTTTCTTTCATCATGGTTCCTCATCTAACTTAGATCTGTATAGTTTTGTGGCAATATCGGATGTCGACTCTTTTTCTTATGAATTTCAGAAATTTCAAAAATACCCATTTGAATAACACGGCGGAAAAAAAAGAAAATATTTTCATTTTCAAAAAGAATTAAATTTTGTGTGAAGTTGAGTTAAATGATGATACACATTTATGAGAACTTTCAGCTTGATCGAGTGAGTCATTTCGAAGAAAAACCATGAAATGTGCTGAATTGGTACCACTCGGAGCAGGGTTTACCCATTTCTAACTTGAATGTCACCTAATTGGCGAATGTACGCAAATTTTGGCGAAAAAAGTCGATATACTATTACTATCCGCTCGTCTAACAACACATATATGGCGTTTTCCTAGTGTAACTAGATTGCTCAAAATCAATAGTCATCGATAATTAGACGAGCTTCAGCAAGGATTCGATTTGACATACTTGAAAAAATAAGTGTTTGTTTTTATGTTTTTTTTGTTTTTTTGTTTTTTTGTCGGTTCTCCACAGGTCAACCGGCTACAGCTATCAACTTCAAACTTTTTTCATAATGGTTCCTCATCTAACTCAGATCTGTATAGTTTTGTGGCATTATCGGATCCTAATTTTTTTTTTATGGATTCAAGAAATTTCAGAAATGCCCTTTAAAATAACACGGCGAAAAAAAAATGAAAATATTTTCATTTAAAAAAAAAAAATGAAACTCCGCGTGAAGTTAATTTACATTTTTATACGAGCTTTAGCGAGGATTCAATTTGACATACTGAAAAAAATTGGTGTTCGTTTTTATGTTTTTTTTTTTTTTTTTTTCGTTTGTTTTTTTTATGTTTTTTTTTCGGTTCTCCACAGGTCAAACGGCTACAGCTATCAACTTCAAACTTTTTTTCGTCATGGTTCCTCATCTAACTTAGATCTGTGTAGTTTTGTGGCATTATCGGGTGATAACTTTTTTTTTATGAATTTTAGAAATTTCAAAAATCCCCATTAGAATAACCCGGAGGAAAATACTTGAAAAATCAAAATTTTTCAAGACCTCTCAAATTTTTGCCGAATATAAAAGAAACTATTAAGCACATTTTGAGAGATTTTTTGCATCAATCGGATGAGAAATAACGAAGAAAACGCATTTATAATGCATTTTCCCATCAATTTAGGCTATTACGGGAACCAATTAAATCTATAGCAACAAGTGTCAGCAATTAATTCAAAACGATTGAAATGAATGAAGAGGAAGGCCGTGACATAACTGATTCTCGTAAGGTTTTTGAACGTTTGGAGTGATCCAAGGTCTGTAGATGTAGATTGGGTTGACAAATTATTTTTCATTCTAGATTTCTATACCCCTAAGCTCGTCTAACAACGCGCATCCCGCGTTTTCCTAGTGATACACATTTCTGAAATGTTTTAGCTTGATCGGGTGAGCCATTTCGAAGACAAACCATAAAATGTGCTGAATTGGTAGCACTTGGAGCAGTTTTCACCCATTTCTAACTTAAATGTCACTCAATTGGCGAATGTAGGCAAAAGTTTGGCAAAGAAGTCGACATACAATTACTATCCGCTCGTCTAACAACGCGTGTATAGCATTTTCCCAGTAGTCCACAATTCATCAGACGAGCTTTAGCGAGGATTCAATTTGACATACTGAGAAAAATTGGTGTTCGTTTCTATGTTTTTTTTTTTTTTTTATGTATTTTTGTCGGTTCTCCACAGGTCAAACGGCTATAGCTATCAACTTCAAACGTTTTTTCGTTATGGTTCCTCATCTTACTTAGATCTGTATAGTTTGGTGCCATTATCGGGTGGTAACTTATATTTTTATGAATTTCAGAAATTTCAAAAATACCCCTCAGAATAACACGGTGTTAGAAAAATGAATATATTTTCATTCTCTAGAAAGAGGAAATTTTGTGTGAAGTTGAATTACATCTAGATACACATTTCTGGAAATTCTCAGCTTGATCGGGTCAACCATTTTGAATAAAAAACATGAAATGTGCTGAATTGGTACCACTCGAAGCAGTTTTTTCCCATTCATAGCTTAAATATCACCCAATTGGCGAATTTAGGCAAAAGTTTGGAAAAGAAGTCGACATACTATTACTATCCGCTCGTCCAACAACGCGTATATAGCGTTTTCCTAGTTCTAAGTAATTTCACATCAGAAATTCACTCGCACCCCAAATGAATAATTGATATATTATTATTAATTGATAATAATTCATGGTTATCGTTTCGTCCCGAGATGAACTCAATGCCCGACTTTGAATGTTTTCAAGTTTAGAAATATCGCCAAGACTTGTTGGACTCAAGCCAGAAGAGCATGAGACATAATCGGCCTGGCCATCCCCGAGTGAATTCTACCCTTACCTTATACATTCCGTGCCAGTGCTAGCCAGCTCCAAGAGGTTTGATGTTAACTAGGAGAGCTACCTGTCATGACAAAGTTGTCTGGGCCATGTGTTATTCCACTGTTGTAAGCACAGAATTCTAGCCTTGCTAATTCGTTCATCACTCACGATATTCATGAATAATTACGGAATATAGTGATTAAACTACTGAATTGACAATTTTGATATGTTTCAATGTTGGATCTACATAAGACCGTGGAATGATACTTGAGAGTCTTGTTGGGAATCTTAGTCGATATTTTCGACCAATTATGACGGATAATTATCAGAGTGAACATTCTGGCAAATCCTCACACGGAAGAACAATGAGCGAATGGATAACTTACCAACATGGTGTAGTAATATATTGTGATAATCAAGACCTCGATTGTCCCCAAGTTTCTTCCTCACGTGTCCCATCAGGGAGCTCATCCTGGAAGTTGTTATTACATCGAGACTGAAAACGCATGTCCTATTTCACGTCAAAGTCCTGCAAGTAAGACGAACGATTTGTCTCTCCTTTATGAAATCTATTCGATTTCTCGTCATTACAAATTGATATCAATATGGATTTTCCGTTCCACGTATGTTTCCATTCGAGGTGATGAGCTCTATCGCCTTTAATAATGTAACACGCGATAAAACTCTTGACGTTTTCGGAAATCGACAGAGGGAGTTCAAGGTCGCTATAAAATTCATCATTGCACATACTGAGGGCCGGCCTTATGACCTTTCTTCAGAAGTAGCCTGTAGCTAAGAAGGACATGCAGTTAATGGCGACTTAAATATGTTGCCGTCTTGTGCATGAAAGTACAGTCCCCTTAGTGAAGGACATGTTATATTAATTTTCTCCCCATTTGATGATACGGTTGGCAATACTCTCTCATGTATTTTGGTGGGAACAAGACGCTGAGTTCTAGCATCATGCCAATCAACAGATGAGAGTGAATGAGAAGTGGAGTAATATGATCACAAGTAGATCACCTGTTGGTAGTGATTATGTATTCAATTGATCATACACACATGAATATATGTGAATATATATATTTTCCGAATATATGTATATGTATATATATATATATATATATATATATATATATATATATATATATATATATATATATCCATATATATATATATATATATATATATATATATATATATATATATATATATATTCAGATATATATATATATATATATATATATATATATATATATATATATATGTATATATATATATATATATATATATATATATATATATATATATATATATATATACCGTTAACCGTAGATATATATATATATATATATATATATATATATATATATATATATATATATTCATATATATATATATATATATATATATATATATATATATATATATATACATATATATATGTATATATATATATATATATATATATATATATATATATATATATATATATATATATATATATATATATATATATATACATACATATTCATATATATATATATATATATATATATATATATATATATATATATATATATATATATATATATATATATATAATAATAATAATAATAATAATAATAATAATTTTTTATCCACTGTATACATTGTAAATGTTAAGTTTCGTCAACAAAATACCGTTTAAATAAGTTCTAATGATTCGCGGAATCCATGTTTATATATGTTCTGTCTCAACGTTTCGAATTTATCACAAAATTCATCATCAAGAGACTAAAAACTCACTTTTAAAATATCATAATTATAAAATCAGTTCCTAATATAAAATACGATGTCACAGATCGAATCCAAATGACAGAAGTGGAAATGGAAACAGAAGAATGAGGTTACATTTTTCAATGCGAAAACATAAAGCCAATAAGATTCATACTTTACAAATTACACAAAAGACAACAAAAAACAAGGTATAAAAGATGATGATGAAATAAAATAAATGAAAATCAATCAAGTAACAGAATATATGAAAATCATTACAATATTCAAAACTTAGAATAACGTGTGTTCTTCTCATGATCTGTTGTTACCCATGAATCTACTCTGGTACCTCGTAATTGGTCCGACCTATGATGAGGGCCGATCAGTCAATAATTGACC
>OZ023336.1:13682771-13747771 GCA_964007535.1 Brachyptera risi | reverse complement strand
TGAACAAATGAACAAATAAACAAATGGATGAACAATTATATAATTATGAATTGATATTACGACTTTCAAGCGAATAGGAAGTGTCTGACCTCTGACGTCACTTTGTTGGCGAGCCAGCAGTAGAGAAACAGTTCAGCAGCGCCAGTGAACACCAAGATGATGGAACCGAAGCCCACTATCGTCATTTCTTCCACCTGAAGTATAAAACAATCAATATTGATATTGAACAGGTTTCACAAGAATATTCACTCATCAATAATGCCACCGACTTGGTTAACTCCCGTATCTTTCATCCTTCAACATGTGGTGATATCTTAACTTTTGGGAGACACAGCTCCACTCTTATACATATTGGCTTATATATATTTGAACTGGTAATCTTCATCAGGAAACGTTTGGAAGATGTTAGCCTGAGCTCGGACTTACACCAATACAATACACGTGGTGAAAATAATATATATCAAGGATGCACACATAACACAGTGGTGCACGAACAAGACTGCTGGTATAAGGGTACGGTTCTTTATATTAATTCACCTGACAAATTGAATAAAGAATGCAAAAGAGTATGAAGGTATTCAAACAACAACTGGAAGATTGTATTATAGCATGGAGGATTTTAATGTATAATGAATGAGTTTTACTTTATATAACAGTGTTTGTTAATTTTATCCTATGTTTTAGATGTTCTGTTTTGTTTGTAGGTACTACAATCCAGATTATTCATGTATATCTTTCCATACATTGTATAGAACAAACTATAATTATGTAAATTGACTTGCCATATATTTTTCATTTTTTTAAAATGAAAAATCCTGTGGATTAATGATGAAATCTAATCTAATTTAATACAGTTCCAATAGTTCGAAAGAATATTGTATAGTTGTTCAGTTTCCATCTGTATATTATAAATTATGATGCTTATGATAGTTTCAAGATATAATCAATTATTTCGAGATACATACCGCTCTCACCCACAGAATTATCAGCACGGTCGGGATTATGTTCGTCATCAGCTGTTGCGAGAAAATATGCGAGAAGGTGGACTCAAACTCGACAGCAAAACTGGAAATGGAATGGATTGTCAGACGAGCTTTGGCGAAGAATCAATTTGACATACTGAGAAAAATTGGTCTTCGTTTTTTTTTCTTCTTTTTTTCTTCATGATTTTTTGTCGGTTCTCCAAAGGTCGAACGGCTACAGTTATCAACTTCAAACATTTTTTCATCATGGCGCCTTATCCATTTAGATTTGTGTAGTTTTGTGTCAATATCGGATGTTAACTTTTTTAAAATAAATTTTAGAAATTTCAAAAATATTCATTAGAATAACACGGCGGAAAGAAAAAGAATATTTTTTCCCCAAAAATGAATTTTTTCGTGAAGTTGGATTACATTTTGATACACATTTCTGAAAACTCTCAGCTTGATCGGGTTAGTCATTTTGAAAAAAAAAACATAAAATGTGCTGAATTGATACCACTCGAAGCAGTTTTTAGCCATTTCTGAATTAAATGTCACCCAATTGGCGAATGTAGCCAAAATTTTGGCCATAAAAGTCGACATACTATTACTATCCGCTCGTCTAACAACTCATATATGGCGTTCTCCTAGCATTATATACTAGCAGGTGCACAGCATATTACCAGATGAATAATAGTGTTTCTAGTTGTTGTTTTGCTATAGTACTGTAGGTTTGCTGTCGGAGCTCGCCAACTCTTTGAGCCAATTCGTTATCTTCCAAAATATTTGTTTTGAACGTAGTCCTACCGCTGATGATTCTGTCGCGAGAAGCATCTCCAGGAAACCGAAGTTATTTGTGATTGTACCATATCAGAAGAGGATGGCTTTGTAGTTTGAAGGTAGTAACTCCAGTCTATTGGAATAATGCGAAACTGAAGTTCGTTGATCATCGAGTCCCATCACAGTATTTACAACTGATACTGAGGGAAAACGTGATAAACTCTATCCAAACTCGCATCAAGTATGATGGTTGGAATAGGCTGACCCATGTACTTCATTTGTGATTTTGTGATAGTTTATGAGAACGACATCTAGTCCTATAGTTATGGCCCAGCCTACCGATGCTAGCTGGGCCTTGTGAGCCCCGCTTCAGGCTCATGATACTCTGCTCATTATCTGAGGAAAAGTAAGTGAAATCACAATACTCAATCTACATATTTGGAGCTGGAAGGATTCGATATAATTATGTATCTGATGATTTTACCAGAGTTAACATGTGTTGACTGTGTAATCACCGCTTTGTGAGAAGCCACAGAACCCCTGTCGAAGTTGATGGAGACCTACAGTCCTAGACTAGAGTGTGAGTGACTTTATGACTGGATATACAATACATTATTTGAGTCTTCGCTACGGTCATCTGATGATCAAGATCTGATTCGAATTATGTGTCTTTGAATAATATCAGGAAACTTGTCCATCAACTAGCAAATATAAAACACGAAAAGCTGAGACATTCTCATCGAAAACAATAACTTGTGAAAACAGTGGGCCAAGCCCTTGCTATTCGAACACTCTGGCATAACAAGTAGTGATATGAAAAGTGGTTGCCAAGTCATACTTTTCGAGAGAGAAAAGTGCATTCGTGTGAATGTATATTGAGCATATAATCATAACATTCGGTAATAGCTTCTGACATGATGAAATAAGATGTCCATGCCCATTCCATTCCATCATGTCGAAATATATCAAGCCCAGTTATAATTACCGAACGTTTGCATTATATGCTCAATATCCATCCACACATACGCTTTTTCCCACTCTTGAAGAGTATTAATTTGATCAAAACGTTTTGAGTCACAACTCTTATATACCCAAGTATTTCAATAGCAAGGGCTTGGTTATGTATTTCCACAAGTTTATGTTTTCGGTGGGAATGTATGAGCCCATCTATATATATATATATATATATATATATATATATATATATATATTATATATATACCGGCCGGCGTTTTCGTATGCAAGAAAGCCTAGCACTGACCCTGGGTGACGACAAGAAGGCTGCTGATTGCTTGCTGATATTTGTAGAAGATTTGAGAGTTCTCAGTCTGGATCAGTAACCTCTCACCTCACTATTTGTGATGATTGAGTTCTCGATCAAGTGGTATTCATTCATTCGGAGTTGCGTCATCACTTCATAGTTTCATAATCACCTGCTCATTCGTACCCCCGTATAACCCGGCTGTTGGTGGGGTCGTTGAGCAAACATTAATCATCGTCTGGAGTTGCTGAGATTCCGAGTCTGAGTCTTTATTTCCTCAATGCAATTTCATGAGCCTAGACTATTTTAGTTCTTGAATACAATTCCAGTAATACTTTTATAACAATAGTTGGCCTATTTCTAATATTTCATACGATCTCATCCTTCACGTTACTTCTGATCCCAGTCTTGTATCAAATAAAGTTTACGGAAGAAAATTCACTCAGCGCAACGTCGTTGACATGCCGTGAAACCTAAGTATCCATTTATTCGAACTTGGAATCGTTCAAATTAAATTCGAATATTCGAAAATAGGAGGTGATGAGACATGTTCAACTTCAACAGAAAATAACTCAATTTTATGGAATGAATCTCACCTGCATATCTCCTGATGATGCTTGTTGCATTCTCCAAGACGACGTTCCATCTCCATGGCAACTTCTTCATTGATACGAATTATCTCTTCCTGATCCATGTCACTAGCCTGATCAATCACAGCACCATCTGACCTTTCGGAATGATTGAACTGTCTTGACCTTTCAGCACGATTACCAACATTCTTCTTGTATGCCATACTTTTCTTCACTCCAATAATATTCATCTCACAAGCTGTGGACGTCGAAGCAATGTATTTCATGCGGTCTTCACTTATTTCTCTATCGTGATCACTATCCAGCTCGGATATCGGCTGTTCAGACTGATCATTTCTTCCGTTCATTCTGTCAGTTCTTATTAGGATTATATATCTGTATTCTTGTCTTTCTTCTTCAACTTTCATCACCATCGAAGTGGATTCGTTCGTCAATCTCCCTGGTTTTCTTTTTCTCACAGTTTCCACAGAAAGATACCGAATATCTCGTATGTTGTATTGTAATATCTCAAGTTGGCCAACAGTTTGGATGAGTAACGACATTATGAATGCGTCAACAGTGATACACCAATTTATTGCAGACACAATTATACTCTGAAGCAATAAAGTTATTTCGAAGTTTGGTGACGCGTACGCATCGTAAGGTAGCCATATTCTGAAACAGTTATAGTAATTTCGTGGTGATTCATGATGGAAGATGATGTTCTTGTCCCTCACATAATTTTCTACGAATATCATACCTTGTGTAAAATTGCCTCGAGTAGAAGAGGTATGGCAGGAGACCAACTGCGAATATTGATACTTGTATATGAAAGAATATAAATATCGGAAGACTCATATTGATCCATTCTTGTGACTTCTTCAGTAATTCTGATTCATATTTGGTTCCCAGTTTATTTCTTCTGATCATCTTCTCCATCTTGACCGTTAATTTGTTCACTCTCTCGTGTCGATATAGAAAGTATCCACCTTTCATTATTGACATCGAGACTACGAATGCAAAATAGAGTGGTTGCAATGAAGCGGCCATGTCCCCGTAATTGCCGATTGCTTCCAGTGGTGAGCATATGAACACGAATAGAATCATATCGAGTATTGCGACTCTTGGTAGAATGTATTGAAGGCTGAGCCACGAGGTTTTTTCTCATTGAGTGTTGGCCATAATCCTGAAAATCATTACTCATCATTATGACAGAAATACATCATTTGTACAATTTTCTCAAATGAAGACATTCCTCCCTTCAGGTTTTATATAATCAATCGACTCCAATATTCATGTTTCTCCTCGATTCGACTACCAATTCTGATTAAGTCAAAGCTGATGTCTGGAAAACAATTGTTTCCATAGCGTTATAGGCTGGACTGAGAAGAATACCATCAGATACACTTCCTACAAGTGGTGACTTAATGTTTCATGACCTGTGGAAGAAAGTCATCATGAATCACATTGTTCCAATATGGAGATGTGTAGACTTATATGCTACGACAAAATTCAGTGAACAACTCAACGCGATGAGTTTAAGAAGTTGGGAGAATCAGCACCACCTTCTATTCTCACATCAGATCATCGAACTGATCCATGATACTATTCTTACTGAAGCTCTAGACGTCTATATTTGTATTGGGACATCATATTGGAATGTGGTACTCACTATCATGAAACATGTTAGAGTTCCCTCATAAAATGTATGTGAGGTATTATGTATACAGATGGAACACGCGATTCTCATCCATCTAGACCAAGACTGAGTTCACGAGAAATGAGTCCACGACCAAACAGGACTCGAGGCTGAAGAACTGAAAGCGGGGACGAGTTGGTGCCAGTGTCTATAGAAGTGAAGATGAGGAGGTGGTGCAGTGTTGGGGAGGATGCCACATTGTAATAAGGCGAACAAACTAGGCCGTAGAGTGCGATGAGGAGACCTTCGACTGTTGATGTAATATTGCCTGTGAAAACATCTCTGCCACGCACCGTAAGACTTCTGTGAAGGTGCCTGGCATTCGGTGGAAGTGCGACCCGTGCAAATTGGCATAGGTGGAGAGACAGAAGAAAACAACAGAAGAAAAGAATGAAGGTAGATAGGCAGAAGAAGAACAAGGAACCAGCAGTGTAAAAAGCGAAGAGGAGGAGGAAGATGGAGGAAGAAGAGAAGGAGGCGATTTGAGAGAAGAGGAGGAACGAGATAGGAAAGGAAGAGATGAGATGAGGGAGAAGAATGGAGAAAGTGATCCTCTGGGGAGCATACTAGTGATGGGAACAAATTTAAGTGCGATACCCGAGGTCGCAGTAGAAGTGAGACCAAGAATAGGAGTATTTAGAATGAAAAAAGTAGTTGTGGTTTGTGGAGCTCTCCGAGAGAGAAGTTGAGGGGAAAAGCGTCATCCTACTTCCGGGAGTGAAACGTTTGAGATGAGATGAGAAACTGGATAAGTGGATCGGAGATAATGCAGCTGGAGGTGAAAAGGATAATAACAGTAGCAGAAAATGAGTTTAGCGGGAAGCGTGTTGCAATGGGCGGAATACTGTACCGAAGAAGTGAAATGAGGTAACCAATAGACGGAGTTACCATGCCAACAGAGAGATTGTGTGCTGGGGAGAGAGTGTTATATGTGGAAAACCACTGCTGGGTGAAGGATACACTTGAAGAGGGTTGAGGTCCATTTGGACATGTTGAGACAGTGAGTTGGGGGACGGGGATTCATGGGAAGGATAGCAAAGAAACTCTTCGGAAAAGTTAAATGCTGGAGAGTGACATGGTGACAGTAATAATGATGGAAATGGATTATAATGGAAAATTGAGGCTGAAGGCAGAGTTTGGTGGAAGGGGATAATTCGGGATTAAGTAGCGACAACTTGAAACTAACATCAGTAAATTGTTCAATTTATGATAAGCTAGATACATTTTGATAACCTTATTGTGGCAGTTGACCTGAAACTTCCCAGAGTCAATTGGGCAGAAGGGTCCATGAGAATCACAAGGAAGCAAGACTTGATGCATGAGATCATGAATGAGTGATTCATACGAGTGGTTATTGAGAGCACGTGACTAGTCTTTGCCGGGATCGAGAACATTGTAGATGTCATTTCAGTTGGGTCACAGGAAAGGTGGTTGAAAACAATCCTGGATGAGTGTATCAATGACCATAGAATCCCGAGGGTTCAGCCTATATGAGGTGAAGAGATCAAGAAGTGAAGGGAAAGAAAGAAAGAGTGCTGCTGCTCAAGGAAAAAAATACAGACAACATCGAGGAATTCTTGGGCAATGAAAGAAATGGATTTCTGAAGTAGACGTGAATCAGCAATAGTGAGGCGTTGAAAATGTCTCTTATGACTGTGTTCAGGAACAAATACCATATAAATTCATCACAAGGATTCGAATTCAAGTCACCATATCAAGATCATGAGGGCACTGGAAAGGGAAGGAAAAAAGATGTTTGAAAAGAGAGTTGAATGATTGATCACAAAACTATTTTTTTCATTATTGTTATTTATATCATTGTTGTTTTCATGAGTTATTGGGAACTCAATGAGAAAATGAAAGGTTCAACGAAAAAGAAGAAGACTTATTCTCGAAAATGATCACCTTTTCGAATGATATTCACTGAAAATTGAGGGCAAAATCTATTGTCATACTTCTAAAATTCAAAGAACGATTGTCACGTGTATCAACCCCACCCCCCCTGATCAACTCTTCACCTGCTCATCTGGCTCTGTCGGAATGAGAAATGTACGTTTGTTATGAGTCTTGATAATTCAAACGAACAATTGTTCACACAAGAAAATTTCTCGACACTTCGACGAATATATTCCAACCAATTGTTGACTCCAGTCCAACACGGTCGTGGTAATTTCCAATTTGAAATTCTTGCGGTATTTTTCTGATGGCTGCAAATTCCTGAATTCATCTCCTGGTTATTTGATTCTATTCCTTTGCGTGATACTTACGACATTGATGTGTTCAATTCAGTCACAGCAATAGAAATTACTGAATTAGAAACGGAAATTTGAATGTGTATTGATGTTGAATCAATTAAAATCTCTCAAATACGTCTCGTTGTCTGTTGTAAATTCCTATCAATATTTCGGACTCATCAAATCGAAATTGTATAGCAGATGATTCTCAACCCTTTGAGGTACAATAACGACCCAGAGGCGTGATGAAACAGTAATTCAAATTATCCCTTTATTTCCATCACATTGTGACTTGATATAGTTCATAATTCACTACTAGATGGTGCACATGTCAAGCTATCTTGAACAGCTGTTTTTGTCATGGCCATGTTGTTTATTGTGAATAATTATTGTTTCCAAGGCATTTTAATTACAAACTTTTTGATACAAAATGGCTGCCAAGAAATTGAAGTGAGGCTTCAATAACATCAATAATATACTTTTAAAGAGCAATTGTAGTGATTCGGAGGAAGAAGATGAGAATTATGATATGTTTTAGTTGAAAGTGAAGAAGGTAGAAATGGCAGTCTGGCAAATTGAGTAATGTTCAAATAGGCCAAGGCCTAGATGGTGGTAGTAGTTGTTGGCCTAGCCTAGGCTTGAACCTAGGTCTGACATCGGTATTATGATGTTTCAATGTTTCAGGTATTTCATCAAATAATCCTTGTTATATTCAGATTATTACTTTAAAATTTGGAGAAGATTGAATGAATATATCAGAAGTTATCAAAATGTATGTATGATTGTGTACCTTCAATTCAACAACTGGCATTGTGAATAGGTACTCAGGGTCAAGTATGAACCTGAATAAATCTTCATACGACAGCGCCACGAGCTCCTGGAATACTCACCAACATGGTGCAGTAATATCTTGTGATATTCAAGACCTCGATTTCCCTCCAGTTTCTTCATCACGTGTCTTACTATAAAGCTCATCCCGGAAGTTGTTTTCACTGAAGACTGTCAATCAATGCCCTGTTTCTTATAGGGTTGTATCATGAACTCGGGCTATGAGGATGTATATCTGTATATGTGTGTGTATGTGTGTGATTAAACTCATCGATTTATTCAATGCTCATAATTCCACAAATATTACATATATGTACTTCTGTTTGTTCAACGTAGTAAAGCTAATCGTTATTCAATGCCACGGATTTTAAAAGTTGACCGAGGATTTCGTCAATCGCTTGATCAACCAATAAAGATAGTTAATCGACATGCGATAAGTCAACAACGAATATTGAAATCCGGACTCAATGTGCGTACTTTGATTATTAAATCAGATACCCGAAAGAAAAGTGGAATGTGGAGAAAGCGGCCATACGTCAAACTCTTGCAAGTGTTCCGAACAACTGAAGTCTTGCTTCCATGTAAAATATTCGAATCCCCGTCATTACAAATTGATAACGATATAGATTTTCTGTTTCGCAGTATTTTTACCATGAGAAAATAATGGACTTTACTGTCCCCAATAATAGAATAAAACAAAGTTTTCGACGTATTTTAAAACATTCAGGGTACCGTCATACAATATTCATTATCACATATAAACGTAGGCCTCCGGATAATTTTATTGAAGTTGGAAAAATGAGTCGACTCTATTTATTAATGATTCAAGACTTGGCTCCAGAGATTTCTCAGTCTATAACTGTTCTCTTTCGACACCCATAAACTCATCCGATTCATCCTAATGAGTAGAAATGTCTTCTCATCTCTCCATCACATTCATCGTGGTTTTCGAGAGGTCCAAACTGACTGCAATCAATTCATTCTTCACTAACCATTATCAATACACTGGAAACACGTTTTCAAAATATCACAATATTCTCTGGACTTTCCCGCCTCCTCTCTCTTTCTCGCCCATCATATAAATTGATTAGGAAATATGATGGCATATTTGTGACTCACATAGAATCACTATAGGGGTATAGACATTTATAGTGATGAGAAATGAAAAACAAAGGGGATTGGGTCAACTGTAGGCCTACTACAAACAAACTCATCTACGGACACATTGTACTCCAAAAAAGCTCATCTACGGACCAACTGTACTAAAAACAAACTGTACTAAAATTTTAATTCTTGAGCAAGCTGTACAAAGAAGAAAAAGGGGTACAAAGGCTCCTTCCCTTACGCATATAAACACCTCTAATCATAAAAAAGTTGATTAATACCATTTCATCTGAAACACGACTGTACTACAGAAAAACTCATTCACACACAAACTCATCTACAAACAAACTGTACTACAGAAAAAATCATCTACACACAAAATCATCCACGAGCAAACTGTACTACGGACAAACTCGTCTACACACGAACTCATCTACACACAAACTGTACTAGAGAAAAACTCATCTACACACAAACTCATCTACACACAAACTGTACTAGAGAAAGAGTCATCAACACACAAACTGCACTAGAGAAAAACTCATCTACACACAAACTCATGTACAAACAAACTGCACTACAGACAAACTCATCTACAGGAAAACTCATCTACGAACAAACTAAACCACGGACAAACTCGTCTACAGAAAAACTCATCTACGAACAAACTGTACTACAGACAAACTCGTCTACACACGAACTCACAATTTTCACCACACACAAACTCATTTACACACAAACTCATCTACGAAAAAACTGTTCTACAGAAAAGCTCATCTACACACAAACTGATATGAAAATCACCCAGGTAGGAAAATATCCTCCCTAGAAGTAACCCACACTACTGAACCAACTGTTGGACAGAAAATCGAGTGCAGGATCGCTCGAACAGGTCACCATCGTGCTGTGACCAGCTGTCAGAATACAGAAAATATATGTTGTATGTGAATAATGATCACCTACAAGGCTTTAGCTCAATTTGATGATGTGTTACTGCATTATTTGAAACATCAATGAAAAAAAGTTGAATTTGTATTTTGATTTACTGAAATATGTTGATATTCACTCAATCTGTCATTTGCAAACATTTGTATACGAAATAAAAATATGTTATCATGCATGTACGAATGAATTGATGTTATAAATCAATATGGGACTATGGAGTTTTAGATGAGCCTTCTATTCATCTCATTGCCTCCAAATAATGAACGAACAAATCACGTTTAAACATTAATATATTCAAGTGATTGACAAAAATAGTATAACCAGTTTTGTCTGAATATTCCATGATGAGCAACAGTTTTTACCAATAATAGTATTTCAATTGACGAAAAACTTGATGCAAACGAAACTCATCTACACGCAAACTCATCTACTAACAAACTGTACTACATAGAAATTCATCTACACAATCTAATCTACGAACAAACTGTACTACAGAAAATTTCATCTGAATACAAACTCATCCACACAAAACCTTTCTAAAAATCATCTCTACGACACGTAGTATTCTATGATGGAGGTGTCCATGCGCAAGGGAAGGAGCCTTTGTCCCCGACTTTCTGCTCTGTACAGGTTGCTCAAGAATTTAAACTTTAGTACAGTTTGTCTGTAGTACAGTTTGTCCGTAGATGAGTCTTTTAAGTGGTACAGTTTGTTTGTAGATGAGTTTTTCAAGTGGTACAGTTTGTCTGTAGATGAGTTTGTTCGTAGTTCATTTGATAACGTCCCAAAACAAATAAACTGTATATTCAGTTTGAATGTCTCGAAAGCATCGATTATAATGATGGAGAGATGTGAAGATATTTTGTAATTGTAATTGCAATTGTAGTTTATTTGTTCATTACATCACAGTACATAAAAATACATTTTTATAGGATATCGGACTCGTCAAGTTCATAAAACATGAATGGTGCTTCAATAGAAAGTTTTAGAAAAAACCTCTTTCACATTATAAAATGCATAGTCAAGAAGTCGTTTCCTTAGAACATACCTGAATTCATTATAATCTCTCAGTGATGATATTTCGTCAGGTAGATGGTTAAACATTTTCAAGCCTACAAATAATGCACTTTTTTCGAAAGCTACTCTATTATGAGTAGGAACAGATAGTTTCTCGCAATTTCTAGTTTTATGTTCATGAACATCGGAATTAATATTGAATAGACGTTTGTTTTCGAAGACATATAACAGTACTTCAGGAATGTATGCACTTGACATGGTCAAGATCATTTCTTTTTCAAATATTTGCTCACACTGCTTTTCAACACATAAAAAAGTTCTAACAGCTTCGAAGGAAAACAGTTGTACCTATTAATACTCTTTTGAATACTTTGTTCTCACTTTTATCAATACTTCAATAACTTGTTACCGGCACAGTAGCTGAGTGGTTAGCTCACTTGCTTCGTAATCCGGGAGGTGAAGGGACATATCGGACCCGGTTCGATCGCCGCCACCGTCCATCTTTACAGGGGTTTTTCGTGGTTTCCCTCTGTAGTCTAGGCCAGTGCCAGGATGGTTCCTATAATATAGGCCACGACCGCTTCCTTCCCACTATCCTTCCCACTATCCATAAAAAAAAACCTTCATTTCATCATCCCATCATCTCATTAATCATTCATCCGACGCCAATAGATCTTAGTAATCATTACAGTGCGTCGTTAAAACCCAATATATAAAAATAACTTGTTTTCACCATTGCTGGTTTAATCACCTGTATGATGATCAGTGGACTACGCAATAATAATCTAATTGATGTGTTGTCATCTTTGATCACGTAGGCTATATTCAGTCATACCCCTATCGATAATTAACCAATACATACTTAATTATCAGTTAGTGAAACGGCCTCTGACAAATCTGTGGAGTCAGATCTCAAATTATTCACAAACACAGTCGACTCCATTTTATAATTGAAAAAAAAAAGTAGAAAAAATGTTGGAAAAAAAGAATGTGAGGAAAAGAAAGCATAGCCGACTCCGTTTTATACTCCCCCTCCTCCCCCCTCCCCCCCCCCCCCCCCCCAACGGAAGAAATGAGCGCAAGATGACTTGGATGACGACGCGCCGTAAAACCCGAATATTCATTCATTCATAACCCCGATAGTTGGCATGGCAGGCTAATGTTGTGGGCCCACATCAGTATGGAATCACGAATATTGTATGACCTTCAAATATTCTGCATTGAACGATTTAATACTTCAAGAGTTCGTTTTGCTACATTATTAAAGACAGAAGAGTCCATTATCTTCAATATAACAATACTGTGAAACAGAAAATCAATATTGATATCAATTTGTAATGAGAAGATTCGAATATTTGACATAATTGAAAGAAATACTTCAGTTGTTCGAAACCATCGCAAGAGTTTGACGTGAAGCCACTTTCTCTACATTTCTACATCTAATTAGGGTATATTGATCACCTGGTTGTAGCTATCCGTGAGGAAGTACACAAATTGGAGCCCGGTAATCATATTTTGTTAAGAGTTTTTCGAACGTCGATTGATTATCTTGCTTGATTGTGTGTGTTTGTACATCAGCTAATCAAGCGATTGACAGAGTCTTCAGCTGGCTTTTGAAAACCTTGGCTTCAGATCACGATTAGTTTCCTTCACGTTGAACAAACAAGTGGATGGAGTGATATTATATGGAATTGTGGGCATTGAATAATCAGCCGGAAGAAGCCTCCAAATGATTGTATAACTTGATTCTACATTTCATCCAGAGATTTCAGAAAACTGAGGAAGTTTCCAGATCCAAACACCCATTCTCATCGCCCAGGTTCATGATTCAATCCTATCAGAGACAGGGCATTGATTGACAGTCTTCAGAGGAGCAACTTCCAGGATGAGCTTCATAGTGAGACACGTGATGAAGAAACTGGAGGGCAATCGAGGTCTTGAATATCACAAGATAGTACTACATCATGCTGGTAAGTATTCCAGGAGCTCGTGGCGCTTCCGTTTGAAGGATAGCCAGACTAATCGCTCGCGTAATAATTATTTGCAACACAAATTCGATTTCATTGATCCGAAATATCGATTGTGATTTCCAACAAAATGACAAATATTATTGTTCGAGAAACTTATATCGATTCGACAAATTCTATTTCTGTTCTCAATCAAGTTATTTTCATTACTATTCAATGTACTGTACTAGTAAGATTCAGTACTTTTCTTCGTAATAACATCGAAACTTGAATCAAAATAATTAATTCCCAAAAAAATATAGATGAAAGATAGGATCGTTTGGATGCGGCACCACAAGAGCGAACTTACCACCCCATTTTGATTATTCAACACCAGGACTGTGCTGTCTGTGACCATACTATAGATGAAAGTCTTTCAGTATAAACACTCGACTGTTGATATCTTCCACTTTGCACTAAGTCCGTGAGGCAATGATAACTACTTTCCATTAACAGCAGATGTGGAATTTATCATTACACAAAAAGGGCAAAATAAATTAGCAATAGGTCTATAATGTTATAATTAGGCCTATCACTCTACTAATTATTGTACTAATTATAATGTTACTAATTCAGTGCTACTAGATGTCGTAAGTGATACATAGGCAGCATGTTGTTCCACTGTTATTGGTTGTACCCGGCCTTCTACACCGGTTTCTGTATTCACCTCCCGTCAAATGTGTTTAGCTGAATGTTACTTACTGATGTTGGTAGTGTCTTATTCACGCGCATATATATATGTGTGTATATATGTACTACATTATGTATGTGAGTGAGTTTGTATTGTGCTATTCATGATGTTTTTATATGTAATACATGGTGTTGACAGTATTCGGCCCCCATTGTACTAATTAACAGCCCTGAGAAAGGCATTTTTATTCCTGATTAAGATGCATTTCTTATGCAATCATCTTCTTTCAGTTCATTGTTATTGACGTCCGATACTGATTCCTGATGTTGATCTCTTGTGATCGACATCAGGAATAATACAAATCGAACCGTATTCTAATATATATATATATATATATATATATATATATATATATATATATATATATATATATATATATATATACATATATATACATATATATATATATATATATATATATATATATATATATATGTATATATATATATATATATATATATATATTTATATATATATACATATATATATATATATATATATATATATATATATATATATATATATATATATATATATATATATATATATATATATATATATATATATATATACATTCATATATACATAATATATACATACATAATACTTGGCCTTGGTTCAATACAACAAGTGCTACATGACAAATAAATATCCAGCCCTCATTTATGTTCCTTTCTTATAGTCACGTCTTCCTCCATCCAATAGAAACGACCTTGGATGGTTCTCGTTTTCTCCTCATTCCCACTTATTGTATTGCTCTCCTCTGACAATATTGTCTTGGTGGTAAGAGTGAAGCGGGAGGAGAGGTTTTTGACAAGACCTCAAGAAAGATGCAGTCTATTCACGGACACTGATAGGGTAACCACCTACATAGAGTGGTCGAGACTTAAACGAAATGTGCTTCGTTAACAAACAGACGGCGGATTGGGGTAGGAAGTGTCAGTTTGACTTTTCTGAAAGATAATTTTACCCTTTATCACCTAAAACTGACAAGGAAAATTTTAGGTTTCTAACCCTTTTAGGGCCCAAATTATGGTTTTTGATGGCGTTTTGCCGAAACCATCATAACTTTTGCTGCATCTAGCACAGAACCGTGAACAAAAAACTGTGGGACAGCTTCGACAATTAGATGAGTTACATGAGCTCCCTGATTATTCAAATCAGATTATTCAAATCAATTCTGAGGTTCAAATCAGCACTCGTGATTCCGATTCATAAGAACATGGATATTACGATATTAGAAAATCATAGACCGATATCGCTGATATCACATTTCTTGAAATTGTTTGAGAAATGTATCAAAGTGAGAAAACTGTCTTTTTAAGATCAAAAAAACGCACTTTCTCCTCACCAATATCGTTTCACGCCCAAGAGTGGTACTGACAATGCAATATGGAATCTCACTAGTTCGCTTTATAGATCTCTGGATGATAATAAAAAGGCCTTGGCAGTGTTTCTATATTTAGCTAAGGCTGTCGACACTGTAGACCACAAAATATCACTAAATGGCCTCTGGATGTGACCTCTCTAGGAAGAAATCGGAGACGAGTTTTAATGAAACAGCAATCAGAACCGGATATTATGCTCACTTACAATGTGTTTTGGAGTATGGTATAATGATGTGTGGACATTCTTGAGAGGCCAATTCTCTCTTTTATCACAAAACCAAACTGTGACTTGAATGTCAAGAGACTTGCTTGAAAATTGTACCTTGATTCAAAGTAATCAAAGTGATAAGAAACCTTGATAATATATTCACAAAAAATTTGAAATACCACATTGCACAGTTTATTAGACGAGCTTTGGCGAGGATTCAATTTGACATACTGAAAAGAATTGGTGTTCGTTTCTATATATATTTTTTTTTAACGTTTTTTTGTCGGTTCTCCACAGGTCAAACGGCTACGGCTATCAACTTCAAACTCTTTCTCATCATGGTTCCCCATCTATCTCAGATCTGTATAGTTTTGTGGCATTATCGGGTGGTAACTTTTTTTAATGAATATTCGAAATTTCGAAAATACCCATTAGAATAACACTGCGAAAAAAAAAATATTTTCGAAAAAAATGAAATTTTGTGTGAAGTGGAATCACATTCTGATACACATTTCTGGGAATTCTCAGCTTGATCGGGTCAGCCATTTTGAAGAAAGAACATAAAAGAAGCCAAATTGGTACCACTCGAAGCAGTTTTTACCCATTTATAACTTGTATGTCACCCAATTGACCACTAGTGATAGGCGTGGCTGATCGCCAGGACCACCTTGATCTATACTTCATGTGGGAATTCAGAGATACTCTGATAGGTAAATGTGAAATTTCCCACATAAGAAAGCCCATTTGATTGGATGTTCTGTTTTGTGACGTTTATGGGCGGGTCAATCACTAGTCGTCAATTGGCGGATGTAGGCAAAAGTTTGGCAGAGAAATCGACATACCATTACAATCCGCTGGTCTAACAACGCTTATATAGCGTTTTCTTAGTGTATTTATATATTCTTTAAACCTATATGTGTTTAAATATGTATGTACCGTAATGTATCTGGTATGTCTTGTAATATGTGTGTATGTGTTGTGTGTATCGACGTGTTGAATAGGGATGGCTGAATCCCTACCCCTTGGAAAGTCGTCACTCGTTTAAGTCGTCACTCAGAAAGTCGGTTATTATATATATAATTAAATGTATTGATTGCATCTCTACCCCTCGGAATGTCTGTTCCATGGAAACTCGTCCCCCGCTATTTAAATATACGAACACAATTACTGAAACTGGGTTCTGTGGAAAGTCTTTCCCACCCAAGGTCGTCACCAATAATATTACATCTCTCGTTGCCGTGAGTTTTACGACTGAAATCTGTTGCAATAATTTTGTGAAGCGGCTATATATATATGAACACGTGTATTTAGATTCCAGTGGAAACACTTGCGGCAACGAGAGATGTAATATTATTGGTGACGACCTTAGGTGGGGAAGACTTTCCACAGAACCCAGTTTCAGTAATTGTTTTCGTATATTTAAATAGCGGGGGACGAGTTTCCATGGAACAGACATTCCTTGGGGTAGAGATGCAATCAATACATTTAATTATACATAAGAACCGACTTTCTGAGTGACGACTTGAACGAGTGACGACTTTCCAAGGGGTAGGGATTCAGGCAACCCGTTAAATATCATGCAATGATCAATAATGATAATAATAATGATAATAATAATAATGAACTATCTGGTACGACACCAGATTAACTTAGGAAGAAGTTTCAAGTCTGTTATTCAATTTTCCTCATCTGTATGTCTTGTACGAAATCACAAAGAAACCATACAAACAACGACCGATTTTTGTCTGATGAGTGAAATGCAAAACTTCAATACGCTCATCTGATGGGTGAATATTTAAAAAATGTGAACACTATTTTTATCGATTCTGAAATTGTCTCAAGGATTTGAGCTATTATTCAGTTGTGAAGATAATGAAACGGAAATGAACTAGGGCATTGTGAGACATCAATATACGTCATATTTTATGAATGTATGACCTTTCCGACATCGTATCCTAAGATTATAGACTTGAGTTTCACTTTTAAAAATATCAGATATGAATAATTAATTGGTTTTCATCCTAATATTCAACCAAAATTGCTGCTATTTGATTCTTTCACGAACGAAACCTTGACAGCAATAAAGTCGAGAAAGTTGACTTCATGAAGTCGGTTGGATGAGCGGAGCAAAGACTTCCATCCTTTCTGTTCATTCAGAGTTCAGACAAATGACCAATCGGCTCGAAACTCTTCTTGGACATGGTGCTATGCCAGAATAGATCCCAATCAGTTTCGACGTTCATTTTTTGAGGAATAAATCGGATAATGTGGAAAGTCCTTATAAGAATAGCAACAGGTTGTATTGTCAGTTGTCCAATTTTATCTGATTGAGATTGAATTATCACGGAAAGTTGATCAAATTCCAATATTTCTTCATCAGTTCATAGTTTGATGAATTAGGGTAGGCCTATTGTTCATTTTCGAGAAAATTAGCTATCTAATTGTTGAAATGTCAGCTATTGAGTTCAAAGTCTTTAGATCCATGATCATAATTGGACGAGCTTTGACGAGGGTTCAATTTGACATACTGAAAAAATTGGTGTTCGTTTTTAATTTTAATTTTTTTATGTTTTTTTGTCGGTTCTCCACAGGTCAAACGGCTACAGCTATCAACTTCAAACTTTGTTCATCATGGTTACTCATCTCACTTAGATCTGTATAGTTTTGTGAGTTTATCGGGTGATAACTTTTATTTTTATGAACTTTTGATAGTTCAAAAATACCCATTAGAATAACACGGCGGGAAAAAAAAGAAAATATTTTCATTTTCAAAAAAAAAAAAAAAAAAATTGTGTGAAGTTGAACTATAATCTGATACACATTCGTGAAAATTCTCAGCTTGATCGGGTCAGCCATTTTGAAGAGGAAACATAAAATGTGCTAAATTGGTACCACTCGAAGCAGTTTTCACACATTTATAACTTAAATGTCACTCAATTGGCGAATGTAGGCATAATTTTGGCAGAAAAATCGACATACTATTACTATCCGCTCGTCTAACAACGCATATATGGCGTTTTCCTAATCAGCCGGAATGATAATGAATTGTTGAAAACATGTCACGAGTGCGGAAAATTGGTTCTTGTGCACTTGTTGAAAAGAAGTATTAGCTATTTTCAGTTCGACAGAATTTGTCACCTGTGAGGGTATTCTGTGTTTAACGAAAGCAGGACATCGCTGTGGTCGATTTCTTGAAAAACCCTCAGGTCAATCGTCACACGAACACGTTCATCCATTATTAAGAACATTCTCTCACCCACTTCTTTCAACAGGTGTCCTCAGTTTTATCAGTCGTGGAATTGAAGTGATGAACTACTGTAGTGTTTTGCATATCTCTAGTTCTTGTATTGATACTGTTGTTTTTCTGACCGATCGACTGAAGAGAACAGACACTAAAACAAAACCAGCTTACTACACAACAAAATATGGGTTTCCAATTATCAAAATGGCTGTACCACAATATAAAGAGATAGAGAGGTACAGTGAAATAATCAGATACGGAGGATTAAAGATACAAAGAGAGAGAGAGAGAGAGAGAGAGAGAGAGAGAGAGAGAGAGAGAGAGAGAGAGAGAGAGAGAGAGAGAGAGAGAGAGAGAGAGAGAGAGAGAGAGAGAGAGAGAGAGAGAGGGAGATAAAGGAAGAGAGTGAGAGAGAGTGTGTGTGTGTGTTCTGAAATTCATACTTTTTTTGTCGGTAATTGATCATTCCCGAATTTTTTGTTCGGATAGTAACCGATTCCGTATCCTCCTACTCCCATAGTACTCGATTCCAAGAATAACTCTCCCGGAATGATGCCCTTTGGTAATTGTTCATGTCGAACTTATTTCAGAAGAATTATATTCCAAAATGTTTGAATTCCACGAATATTACACCTCAAATATATATTCTTCAACAGCTTGTACTCATTATCAAGCCCAGAAGCCACATTGAACACAATCCAATGGAGGCACGATGTGGAGACACTAATCTATTTTATTATAACATAGAGAAGGTGACCCAACTCGGGTCTTGAAAGTGTAATAATTCCGGGGTCAGAATCTGAGTCCGTCCCGATTGCCTGTAGCGCAACCATCGCTTTTATATCGAACTATTTGGAACAACAATGCTCAACAATGCTAGTAAATTACGAGAATCATGGATTTTATAAGTTCAACAATGCCACCAGTACCGTAGCCACTCTTATTTACATCTGGTTCACAAGGGAATCCGATAAATCGTGACAGGCAATCAGGACTATGGGCTCTGAAATGACTGCAAGAAACCACAAATACCCTACATGTTATCAGTATGTGAGTTAGAGCATTTTCTTGATATTATGATGAAATAGGTTGGCATCACTACATCGTGCTTGCAGTGATTCCACACATCTTTGCTAAAACGACAGAAACAAACTTCAAATGACTTATGTGAGAATGGTTGACCATGTCGGGACTCGAATCCCGGTCTCCTAGTCACAGATCCACCAGTTCCAGCACTGCGAATCTCTATCTCCGTTAAAATGCGGTCGATAGCGATCTCGATCGAGACTGCGAACGATCGGGATCTCGACAGCCTATTCTCTACGAGCACACGATCTCGATCGCTAACGAATGTCGATAAGTTTCAGTCGACAAATACGTCACTATTTACGTCATATGATGTCAATTATTGGCCAATAGGAGGTCTTTGTGATCCAACTCGGGCAAGAACCGCCAGTGCGCCGGCGCGAGATGCCGGGCTGCGTATTACGCCAAGGCAAAAACAATAGGAACATAACCTCAAATTTTATCTGTCAAATTGAAGATACAATGTGGATTACATTGACATGGATCAAAAAGAGCGTTTGAAATGAGTGTTGACGTAGAATAGGGTATTCAAAACATGAAATTGGTAATAAATCATATCATTTCACGATTAAAAACGGTGGAATGACGGTTATTTTCTGTCTGAAATATGTCAAAACTAAAAGGTCGCCGCCATTTTCATCTAAACGTGACAGTTCTTGTCGAGTCGAGAAGTTTTGTCGATCGCGCTCGTACAGTTGCCATAGAGAATCGCGCCAGGTAAAGCTATCGACTAAAACGCCAGTTGTCGAAGAGGATTACTCGACAATATTATAGAGAATCCCACTGCAGTCATGTAGCACTGTAGTTCCAGAATGTGCGAGTCACGTTCCACAGAAAAGATTAATTACATTAATTAGTAGAGTGATAGGCCTAATTATAACATTATAGGCTTATCACTAATTTGATTTGTCGATTGTGTATAATGATAAACTTCACATCTGCTGTCAATGGAAAGAAGTGATCATTGCCCAAGAGACTTAGTTCAAAGTGGAAGATATCAACATTTGTGTGTTTATACTGAAAGACGTTTATCTACGGCGATATACATGGAAATATATGGTCACAGACAGCGCAGCCTGGTGTTGAAGTTCATTAGTTTCAAATAATCAAAATGGGGTGGTGAGATTGCCCTTGTGGTGCCCCGTCCAAACGATCCTATCTTTCATCCTCATTAGCCTCAATTGGGGAACAATGATTTTGTATCAAGTTTCGATGTTATTAAAAAAAAAAAAAAAAAGATTCCAATGTGAATATCAATCAATCCACGTGACAAGAATGATGCAAGCTCGCGGTCCAGCCTTCTTGGTCATGTGCATGAAAGGTTATTGAGTATCTATTGAAACCTGAAGCTGTATCAAACGACATGTATCAACATGTATCACATGACATGCTTCAGATTGTCAATGGTATTCATCATGAAACAGAATATCTACCCTCCTTTTTGTGTAATAACCATTGAATTGAATTGCTTTGAGCACTTGACCGAACACAATCACCCCAAGCTCTGTTTCTATCTTGAGATTCGACAACTCCCTGTCAGGACTGCTTTGATGTCTATCATCAAAAACATATGCCGAACCAATGATGAAATGAACAATAATGGATTTCTATACATTTGAGCTGAGATGATACTTGGACGAGCTTTAGCGAGGATTCAATTAGACATACTGAAAAAAATTGGTGTTCGTTTTTATGTTTTTTTTTCCATGTTTTTTTGTCGGTTGTCCACATGTCAAGCGGCTACAACTATCAACTTCAAACTTTTTCTCATCGTGGTTTCTCATCTAACTTAAATTTGTATAGTTTTGTGGCATTATCGGGTGGTAACTTTCATTTTTATGAATTTTAGAAATTTCAAAAATACCCAAAATAACACGGCGGGAAAAAAATATATTTTTATTTTCCAATAGAACGAAATTTTGTGTGAAGTTGAATTACATCTTGATACACTTGTCTGAGAATTATCAGCTTGATCGAGTCAGCCATTTTGAAGAAAAAACATGGAATGTGCTAAATTAGTACCACTCGAAGCAGTTTATACCCATTTATAACTTAAATGTCACTCAATTGGCGAATTTAGGCAAACATTTGGCAAAGGAGTCGACATACTATTACTTTCCGCTCGTCCAACAAACGCGTATATAGCGTTTTTCTAGTACAGTATGAATTACCCCAAATTCATGTGAAGATACCCTGACCTCACACCATCATCATCCGAACAGTATAAAAAAACATGAACCGCAAATACACGTTCAGTCAGTTCGCAGCGATCTTAAGCTAGGATCAGATTTCCAGCGCTTTATGAGGATAAAAAGTTGATTTCATCATGTTTTTTTTTTATCAACATCGTAACTTGATACAAAATCATTGTTCCTCAATTAGGGCTGTAGATCTTCATCATGATGGAGAGAATTTGGAGTGAGCCTACCTGGCAACACTGGAACAGAATAATGCCATGACCTGACCTGACTCTTTCGCGTGACTTGCAGTGTTGCCTGATCCAGCTAACCAGAGGAAATACAGGACGTAGGCGACTGAATAATCAGGGAAAGTTGCAACAATGTGGTTATTACGAGAAACAAGTACAAGAAGTATTGAGTTGGAATTGAAAATAGCATCTCTGTTTGGTAATAGACAACATTAAAAACTACTAGCGCACTCTATGCGAAGCGCGCAATGCATGCTGGGACCATCGTGTGACGGCGACTGATGGCCGCGGTATTTGTGCGTGTGTAGGCATGGACGGTCGCTACTTGAGTATTTTATTAATCAAGGTAAGGATGCATTATTTACATCAGTTGTTATTTGAAATTGTACTTTAATGCCTGCATTATCAACATTAGCTTCAACATTAGCTCCGACCTCAAAAGCTTCCTTTGTAAATGGTAAAGTGTCATCAACTTCCTCTAGGTCATAGGGCTGACACAGAAAGCTAGGCGAGGTGTCGTCAAACTGCATTGGGTAAATGCTCCGGTTGCGTACATCTTCAGCTAAACCAATAAAATTAGATTAGAATAAGGCCTAGGCGTACAGCAGGTTTATGATTTTAGGGCCCCTAACAAAGATAGGCCTAGGCCTACTAATTAAACTAGAGGCCAGAGCTACGCCTTGCTTTCAAAGTGAATGTTTACTTACCTATGACAACTGGAGCAAAAGCCTTCTTTCCTGTCAAATATTTGTGTTCATATAATTTATGTGGAAAAATGGTTGGAAGCTTATCTTCATATTTTTTCCTTCCAGTTTCGTTGAAATGTGCACCGCATATTTTACTGTGAATAGTTGGGCACCATTTACTAAATTTACCATTACTTCCAGAGCGATGACACCTTCTTATCCATTCCTTCCTCAATGTCAAGTCTTTGGGAGAGCCATGCCACGAAACATTGTGGTTGAATTTCGTATTATTTTTGCAACTTGGCACACAACACACTGTTCCAAAAGATCTAGCAGTATTAGGTCTAGGCATCTTACTAAATAACAAATAACTAAAAGCTTCCAAAGACAATATTACATCGATTATAATAGACTATTGCAGTCCTTAGACATGCTATACAAACAGCAACTGTCAGTTGTGAGAGTGCAAGTCACACAAGAAACCGACAATGCAACGCGCTGCTCCGCGCATGTGCAGAGGGTTAAAAATGTTGTCTATTATCACTGACTTTATATCAAATATATAATAATAGGGTTAGTGTAGTGGTAGGGGCTCGAGGCACAATTCACAATTTCTTTGTAAAATTTTGTAAAAAATTCAGACTCAACAACAAATTCATTTATAGCATAGTTTTACTCGCCCTTCGAGGATCCCTACAAATTTTACGACATCATCTTTATAGTCTCTTCAGCTTTGATTTCCAATTTTGTTTTCATTGCATACTATTTTTCTTTTTTCCCCTTTTTTTGTATGATTTCGAAATCATCATTCAATTATTTATTTTTTCCACATTTTCTTATTCAAACCTAGTCAAATCATATTTATTCTGTTATTCTCTAAAATGTTGTAATGGATCTTTTTTTTATATTTTAATTGATTGATTTTTATTCTGTGTTTTTGCAATCTTTTAATGTAAGACAGAATCTTGAATGAAGATACATATATATATATCACCTTCTACTCATGCTACAATATTCAATCAAGTTCATTATCAAATTAATTCTATCCTGCTTGCAAGAAATGGTGACAGCAAAAATTGGAAAGATTCGTGGAAGACGAATCAATATCGTTCATACATTTATAGGTCAGATAGACCATATACTTTCCAATAATTCAAATCCATTCGAAATGGAAATATCAATGTCGACTAGTTTACGTGGAAGTAGAGTAAGTGATAATATAGAGCTATCAGGTATTCAAACAATTGGAGATGAACATGAAACAACAAGAGCCCGTTCAAAAATGTATTATTGTGGACGATAAAACATGATTGATCACTCCATGTGGGCGTGGCTCATCACTGTGCCACCTTCAGATACATTTATTCCATACCATGTGGGTATAGGGATACCATAATTACTATTGTCAAATCCCAGATGATTAGACGAGCTGTAGCGAGGATTCAATTTGACATACTGAAAAAATTGGTGTTCGTTTTTTTTTGGCCGGCCCTATTCGCAAGGTAAATTGTGCGAACAAGGACTGAAAACGCTATCCGCAAGGTAAATTTTGCGAACAAGGACCCAAAACGCTATTCGCACAGTAAATTTTGCGAACAAGAACCGAAAACGCTATTCGCAAGGTAAATTGTGCGAACAAGGACCGAAAACACTATTCGCACAGTAAATTTTGCGAACAAGGACCGAAAACGCTATTCGCAAGGTAAATTGTGCGAACAAGGACCGAAAACGCTATTCGCACAGTAAATTTTGCGAACAAGGACCGGAAACGCTATTCGCAAGATAAATGTGGAAAGGGGTTTTACTGTGCGAACTAGAACTGGAAACACTATTCGCAAGGTAAAAATATACACCAAAATTTCGGCAACACTGGAATCATCGCATGTGCGATCGTGTGACGATAGAGAAGTCCTATGTGAATATCTCGAGTCTTATTCAGTCTCACTGTTGTTTTAGAGAAAGATGAGTAAACCAATTGAATCTACATATACGATAAGTTTATTACACATTATTGAAGAGAAGACCTGTTATACTAGTATGAATAAATACTGTGTATTTAAGCTCAAATTGTGCTTTACTTTAAAATTAGGTTGTTGTTGAGGTTATGTGTTGCTAGAAAACCAAACGTAAAGGATTTTACACTCCTTTTAAATAGTTCAGGTGTATAATTTAACTAAAGAGCATTAAAATACCCTGTTCTATGATCCAGCGCAATTGCAGAATGCACTTCTCAACCAGTTAATGATCAATAGTCTGATATTGGGTGTGACAGATTTGGTCATCTGTTGATGCAGTAAATAGCTTGATTATCTGTCATTAGGCATAGGCCCTACAAAATGTTCTCCCAGTTACAAGTATTACAAACCGAAACACGCAGCGCAGTGGTTGCTGCACTCGTTTTGAGTGATCCGGAAGGTGCAGGGGTTATCGAACCCGGTTCGATCCCCGCCATCATCCATCTTTACAGGGGTTTTTCAAAGTTTCCCTATGTAGTCTGGACAAATGCCAGGATGATTCCTACAATAAGTCAGCCATGATCGCTTCCTACCCAATACCTACGAAACCTTCATCTCATCAATCATCCAACGCCAATAGATCTTGGTCATCATTATAGTGTGTCGTTAAAACCCAGTATATATATATATATATATATATATAAAAACGAAGTGGCTATAGGCACGAGAATCGTGGATGCATGCACAAGAAAATCTATAGACACGAGTATTTTGCTCGTGGATGCAAATACTGGAAAGCCTATAGTCTAGCGTTTGATATGACAACAAGGCCAAGAACGAGCACCAAAATACTCGTGGATCCAGCTACTTCGAAAACTATAGTCACGATTAAACCGATACTCGTGTTGCGTAGCTCATGTCTATAGTAATTGGTTTTATTGGATTCACGACTCTCGTGGTTTATAAGTTCAAGTGCAATACTCGTGTTACGTAACTCGTGTCTATAGTAATTGGTTTTATTGGATTCACGACTCTCGTGTTGTATAAGTTCAAGTGCAATACTCGTGTTTATAGTAATTGGTTTTATTGGATTCACGACTCTCGTGTTGTATAAGTTCAAGTGCGACGTTGCCGTTACTCGTGGCTATAGTATTTTGTACATCTCTATCCACGATACTCGTGTTGCAAAACTCGTGTCTATAGCTGTTTTGTACGTAGGAGTCACGAGTAAATCGTGTCTGTAGTAATTGGTGCTCTTGGATTCACGAGTCTCGTGTCTATAGGTGCTGCCATAAAAAATGTATTACAACTTGGTCTTAAAATTTTTGTGGTGCAACAGATGACAGCAGCAGAGCTGCACATAATGTGTGTACCTACCTTGTTGCCACTAATTCTTTTTAAATCAAAATAGGGCCTACATGACCTCATTTCCAGTGAAAGTGTTGCATCTTCCCGCCCCTAATTATGGTCGTGGGTCGATGTCCATATCTGCCAAGCATTGCAATAATGCTAGCTGTAAACATGCACAGAAACCTATGCGGGACTCTGAACACACGCCTATCCAACCCTGCCATTAATGACGGAACCAACCAAGCGGATATATTAATACAGCCCATGTCAACATATTACTGCCTATGCGAATTCTCTAGCTTGTCGGAACATTTATTTATCATAGACAACTTAGTAGTCTTTTAAGAGATACCAGTCACTCCAGTTATCCTGTAAGAGGAACATTAATACCAAGTCAAGAATTTTGGTAGACTGCAAGTTCTCTAGACCACTGTCCTAGTGATCCGAGGGTTCAATCCTTGCTACAGACCATCTTTACCATGTTTCCTTAATATATACCAAAACTGCTTTCTTCTCACTATTCACAAATTCCTAAAACTACAATCATTGAATGATGAGATTTGTTACTCCACTTATATAGTGATTAGAAGAAATGTGCAACATTTTACTAAATGGTTTATAGTTCTACCCTATATATCTACTTACAATAAATTGAATCGGTATAAAGTCTATTATTTAACTCTATTATTTTCTCTGACAATATTTATACAATTTTATTTGATAAACAAAAGCTAAAAAGTACTAGTCACAAATTATTTCGACATTTATTTGGCATGATTTAATTCTACACAAAATAGGAATAAAATAGAAAACCATAGTAAATGTCCAAGAGAATTATTTCAATATTACAAATAGTTAGTATAGGTCCGTTCTGGGACTACTACCTTAACGGGGTGAACGGTTTTGCGTGCTTTCATGATCCCAAGAGCTATGCCGGCGGAAGTGTAAACTTCTGGTAGGGTCTCCCATGCCGGACAGGTCGAAGGGGAGAAGCCAGACGAAAGGTAGTCCGACCCAACTTTGTTGGAGGTGTAAAGTCCTCAACGATGGTGATGGCGGAGAACATGTGGTTCTGTACGGCAAAGCTACGGCGGGGCTAATACGGCAAACCCACTGCCCTGTGGGTGGGGAAGGGATCCCCAAGGGCTAAGGGACCCACCCTAACAGAAATGGACAGACACTACCTATGAGCTGTAAGGGGCAGCCCCCTATCAGGTTGGACGTGGGGCTAACCACTCCACTTCGTAAAAAAGGCGGTTACGAAACAACCACTAAAAACAAGAAACCGGACTGATCAAAGGGAACGACTCGAGCGAGAAAAAGGACATGATTTTTGGATAGGAACATGGAATGTGTTAAGCCTGTATAGAGCGGGGGCTCTTGCGAGCCTGGTGCAAGAGCTGAACAGTTACCAAGAGGGATGAGGATGCTCTGAATACCTGGGAGCGCAAGATCCTCCGCCAGATCTACGGGCCTATCCAGGATAGCGGGGATTGGAGAATCTGCAAATCAAGCTCTACGCCATGTACGAAGATCCATCCATCTCAACAGAAGTAAGGAAGGGAAGGTTACGTTGGGCCGGCCACATGGAGTGAATGCCTGATGAAAGGGGAGTTCGGAGGGTATATCGACAAAAACCGGAAGCAAGGCGACTCCCCGGAAGACCGCGCAAGAGGTGGCTGTATGACGTAGAAGAGGATCTATGTGGGCTTGGCGTGCGAGGATGGAGGAGGCGTGCACTGGATCGGGATGTGTGGAAAGGAATAGTGGAAGAGGCCAGGGCCCTACAAGGGCCGTAGTGCCATAGGGTAAGGTAGTATAGGTCTATACATGCCCCTCACAGTTATTGATGTTCATTCAAAAAAGCAATTTGTGGTCAGTTTTTGGGTAAACTGCATTTACCCACCTTTTTTCAACATTATAATACAAATATTGCAATAGTGAACATATACCAAACAGTCTTACAGATAGTTACTACTTTGGCGTAGAATAAACTCGACAAGGAAATTGCTCATTCTTAATACATGGTGGAAACCATATTCATGGATCAACTAATTCAGTGTACACATGCTACGTCATAGTTGAACCAGTCAGATGCCAGACAGGGTGTGGCACAAGGACATTATAAAAATACATATTTGTTAACACTATAAGACGTTTCATCAAGAGAAAATACTATCCTATAGCACCACAAACCCCATTAAGCATGCTAGGTACAAAGTTTACAACAGTTGAGGTAGTCATGTACAAGATCATTACAAAAATACATGCATGGGTAACACTATAACAATGGTTTCACATTTAGTCACCCATATTCAGTCAACATTAATAAATGTTCACACACAGACCTATGATCATTTTTGACTGAAAGACGAACATTAAGAATACAAAAATTATAAAGCTGCTATCATTTGGCATCAGATGTTGTAATAACTCTCAGTGACAAGTCAAGAGGTAATACAGGTTCAAGACTAATCCTAAAAAATCATTGGTAACACTAGAAATGTTGAATCAAAAGTGGGTCACACTAAACCACTTTTTTTTTTTTTAGATTGCACTGTATATCTCTTGGCACACATTCAGCAAGTTTAATCAGTACAAATTAGAAAACTGTAGAAGTATCTCGTGGAAAAGTAATTCTTGGCACACATTCAGCAAGTTTAATCAGTACAAATTAGAAACCCGTAAAAATATCTCATGGAAAAGTACAATACATATATAGAGAATGTCTATCAAAAAGAATGCACTTGATGCATGAAACAATATACGCTACGTTTGTCGACCAAAATACAGACAAATGTAAAACAACGTCGGGATTATGAGACGTATTTATAAACGATGTTATATACCCAAGGTCACTATTCTGCGACCCTGAAGTTCAAACATCAATATTACCTAAAAATCAAGTCTTTGTCAGACGTATAAATCGTTGGCGGGAAACTCTAACTCGCGGAGTCGCGGGATTTGGACGATGTTGCCATATTATTTACCTTGCGAATAGCGTTCTAGGAGCTTAGTGGCACAGTAAATTTACTGTGCGAATAGCGTTTTAGGTTCTTGTCCGCACAGTAAATTTCTAGGTCGGCCATCTTTTACCTTGCGAATAGCGTTTTGAGTTCTCGTTCGCACGGTAAATTCCTAGGTCGGCCATCTTTTACCTTGCGAATAGCGTTCCGGGTCCTTGTTCGCACGGTAAATTTTCGAGGTCGGCCATCTTTTACCTTGCGAATAGCGTTTCAAGTCCTTGTTCGCACAGCATTACCGTGCGAATAGACACTTCGTTTTTTTTTTCATGTTTTTTTGTCGGTTCTCCACAAGTCAAACGGCTACAGCTATCAACTTCAAACTTTTATTCGTTATGGTTCCTCATCTAACTCTAATTTGTATAGTTTTGTGAATCTATCAAATAGTAACTTTTATTTTTATGTATTTTAGAAATTTCAAAAATACCCGTTAGAATAACACGGCGGAAAAAAAATATTTTCAAAAGAGATGAAATTTTGTGTGAAGTTGAATTACATTTTGATACACATTTGTGGAAATTCTCAGCTTGATCGGGTCAGCCATTTCAAAGAAAAAACATGAAATGTGCCAAATTGGTACCACTGGAAGCAGTTTTTACCCATTTATAACTTGAACGACATCCAATTGGCAAATGTAGGCAAAAGTTTGGCACAAAAATTGACATACCATCACTATCCGCTCGTTTAACAACGCATATGGCGTTTTCCTAGTAAAAGGCCACATGATTGGATATTATGTTTCCGACGTCAGTGTGATGGTCAACAATAGTTGATGGTTGGGAGCGTTTATTTACTCGATGAATTACACGGAACATGTTCGGAAGCATGGACGTGGGGTTACCGTGATACGCTGGAGCGTGGTACTTGTACGAGTGGGTAGAGGGCGTATACATGTAGGAGTGACTGCTCATATTCTTCCTCATGTTCACTGTTATTGTGGCTAAAGTGAAGACGCTCTTGTCGCACAATTCGAACGCTTTGCGGAGCGGAGACTGCGCATGACTGCATTCATGACGGACGGACGAATTAAGTCCATCAGTCGGCCAGTTTAAAACAGTTTTTTTTATAGACGTTGACATGTCTAAAACCCGAGTAGAACCGCGTGGCCTAGACCCTCACCTGATAGACTACTTGGAATAACGTGATAGGCCCGATTAACTCCAAGAGGCTAATACCTGATGTTTACTGGAGAACCTACCAACAATGATAATATATCATAATGAAGAAGTCGCGGTCCATTAGACTGAATTGTCCATTACATTCCAAAACTAACCTCATAAACAGGGCTGGGATTTTGTGCTAACAACAATGGAAATACATAGAGACCAGACACGACGCCATGACAGGTAGCTCTCCTTGTGAACATCAACCAATCAAAGTCTTAACCTTTTGGAGCTAGCGAGCACTAGCACGGAATGTAATAGGTAAGGGCCCAGATTCCCAGTCTGACAGTCCATATCAATTCTGTAGACGTTCACATGTCAAAGAACAGTGGTGGTTTCTCAAAGCATTGAGACTCCGCTTAAGCGCTATTTCATGAGGGTATATCCACATTTGTCAAATATTGATGAATATTTCTCCATGATACAGGATTTGGATGTTTCAAAGAGGAGATTCCGAGCAGTCACTGGCTGACATTACTTCGTTACACCCCGCTGGTTCACTCGTTGATGCAAGTGTTGGTTCTGCAACCGATGAACATTGTTACCAACTGGGGAAATGTCATAGAAGCGAGTTCGTCGATAGCGGTGATGACTGTCTACATGTTCGTAGCAGTTGTTTGCGAAACGTGGCACTATCGCCGAGCACAGGTCCGACAGTTGGTGGATGATTTGCACGCAATAGAAGACCGTCAACATCCGCACGATGAATATACAAGATCGGTGCAGCAAAAAGCGGATCGATTAACAAGGGTGTTGACAAAGATTTACATAGCGTTTTTGCTATTTTTTGTGTGCCTATTCGTTCCTCCTGTTACCATCTTTGTTACATATCCCAGCAGGAAATATCTCTACAGGTGATTACGATCGATAATTGATCATAATAATAACGGATGGAGGACTAATCACTTGCCTCTCCCCCCTTCTCCAACATTGGAGTCGGAGAACTTGGAAACGAAAGCAGCACAAAACAAATTCTTGCAAAACATGTCACTGCCAGCACAAAACCAGTACATTCAAATGCTTACAGAGTTAATTCTATTTTCAAATGTCAGGGGCACAAGTTAAATGAACCCGGTTCCAAAGAACTTCGGAGAGGTGTTTCGAGGAAAAATCAAGTGACTTCATTGTCTGCTTCTTTTTGAATGAATGAATGAATATTAGGGTTTTAAAGCGCATCGACAGCGAGGTCATTTAGCGCCTGTCAAAATGAGTTGCTGAACAGAAAGGTAAGTAGTGTTATATAAAGGTGCAAGGGAAATTCAGATGAGAAACTTCAATATGTGAGACTAAGACTAAACTATTTTTAAAGACGTTATACACTAATTTGTTGAAACGGAACATGTGTGTGCTGTAGAGGGTCACACCCATGGGACTGGAAGGAGAACGTTTTAATACTTGTTCTCAGTTCAAACTCGCACTCAAATAGGAGTGGAGGAACAACAAATCATAATAGATATATGTTGAAATATGGTTTGATTTAAAATATTCCTGATGTCTATCCTAAGAGATCGGCATCAAGAATAAGTATCAAATGTCAAAAATCAGTATACTGAAAAAAAGATGGTTGCACAAACAACGTCATCTTGATCAGAAATGCAAATGTCCTAATTGAGGCAGTTTGAAAAATGATACTGTTAACTCGATTTCCACGTATGAGTGTCACTCATAACGATAGACGATTAGTGCGATAGGAGATTACCGAGCAACAAGTGCTACTTGACCGTGGTGAAATCACATAATAATAATAATAAAAGGTCTTTATTAATCCGGCGAAGTTAAGCCAATGGCTTCTCTTACACTTAACCGCTTTTACATAGACAGATACATAGACATAATATGTAAAATACTTTAATATCTAATAACTATATACTAAACATTGAACTAAAAAACTAGAATATAGCATATCACATAGAAAATTGCAAATAAACTTGAGGAAATACTAATAACTAATAACTAGAATATATTGCAATAGTTTCAAGTGGTGCTCACCTAATGACAGTTATATTTATAGAATTTAGTAACAAAATTATAGATTGTTAGTTGAAAATGTAGTGAAATGTAGTGAAGCTACCTGTGGAATGATATAAAACATTATTATAGTAAAAAATGGAAAATAACAAGAATATGTATGCTTGATAATTATTTAAGAGGCAACACTCCAGTTCTAGGTTAGTCCTAGTGAATGGATTGTCTAATGATCATTATTAACCTAATTTTAACCTGAATAACCAATATATTTCTAATAATACCTGAGAACATTATGGAAGGAATAATTATATAATCTCAGTCTCAAATACATAATATAAGTATTCTGTTCAGGTACATAATGATACATAAGGCTGATTAGGTATTACATTCAAATAGATTCTAGCAGGTGTTTTTTGAAGTTGATTTTGAAATAATTTAGGCTACATTCAATAAATGGTTCAGTGTTGGGTATCACTCGTGTTGGGGTATGAATTGGTTTCACAGCTCGTGAATAGCCGGGCATGATGTTGCCTTCCTTTATCAGAGCTTTGGCTATGATACAAGGCATCTCATGACTCACAAAATTCTTTCTATCTGGGATGCGAATATTAATTTCAAACGAAGATTATCTGGGGCCGGTCTCGCCAACTGGTAGGAGTGGATCTGGGCCTTTCCAATGGGGATAACGATTTTATTTCGGAAAACAAATTGCCATATAAGCTCAATTGTGCAACGGCCCGTTATCGCAGAGTCGGTGACCCGCGGGGGGAGGGGGGGGGGGGGGGGGGGTCAGGCCCTCTTCTTGTCCCACAAGCTTTTTTGAAATTATATCAATTTTTGAGTGTTTCAACGTGTTTTCGATGAGGTTTGGATACCGAAAATGAGTTTCTCATAGCATAATGCCAAAACCAATTTTCGAAGTTGTAAAATCTTTGCTTGTCATTTTAGCGCCCCGGGTCGCCTCCCTCTTCACCCAACCCTCGAAACGATCCTTATTTTTCCCTAACTTCATTTAACTTTACTCTCATCGTCTTGATGAATAATTCACCCCTGGAAAAAGCACGGTTCAGTGTTGTCGCAGCATAGCTATACCCACAAGATCTGATTTTTTGAAACAGTGCGTGAGAGTGATTTCCAATGCAATCATGTAAGATATAAAATCGTAGCATAGCCTGATACGATATTTCTTTCCTTCCTTCTCCAGTCCTATTCATTCTCTCTTCTTTTCTCTCTCTCTTTCTTTCTTCCTTCCTTTTCCCATTTTTTCCCTCTTTCCCTCTTGTTTCGTCGCAATTCTGTTTCACGAGGAGAATCATCGCCCTCATCTCTTCATCCCCTACTGCCGGCTAGTGGTCAGTGAGTTAGTCAATAATCAGCAAAATAACTTGTTTACCTTCGGTTACGTTTGTTATTCTTGTACGTCAATCATCAATTACCTGATCATGCGTTGATGAAATGGGTTTTCGTATTGCATCATTATGAATTACTGTTTATTTTTGTACGAATATCTGCAAATGGAGGTATTCATATATTTATATGTTCAACAGCGGTTGGTTGCCTTACAACGGGACTTTGACGCCGCAGTACCAATTGACTTACGTTCTCCTAACGATTCTGATGGTAATCAGCTGCTTTGCTTCGTTAGTGATATTATTCGCTTTCATCAATCTCACCGTTCACTGCATCGCTCAGTTCTACATTCTCTGCCACAACTTGAAGAATGTTCGAGAACATGCAACAGCTTTGGTGACAGCCGACAAAGTAAGGAACATATCCGACCAAGGAGCAGTGCTCACTGCTTGTAGTGTGCTTGGAATCATGGACCCCACTTCTTATATTACCTCACCGAGACACGTGACTGTTTCAATTTGATTGCGACGCTCGTTCCAATCTCAGTGGCCATGTCGTACATTCACGATTCACGAATAGATCCGAGCAAGGCATTATAATTATATTATCACTAATATATGTCTAATATGGCGAAAGGAAATTTCATTTTGCAAAGCGGTGTGAAGCTAGTGGCGAGACACGAATATGTAGGCCTGCACCTCCTCAAGGTCGAGTCACGTATCTCGGTAGCATATATCTGTATTGTATTTTGTATCTATTCACGGTTTTTGTATGAGCGTAAGCGAAGAGCCCATCCCACTCTTATAGGGCTTTGTTCGTGTGTTTTTTTATTTTTTGTTTTTTTGTTTGTAGGCACCCCACAGGCCGCAGGGTTTGACTGATCGACATGAAACTTTTGTTGTTCACGCAAACTCATCCAACTCAGAACTGTATAGTTTCGGCTTGTTAACTTGTTTAACTTCGGCTTGTTCATCAACTGGACTAAATAAGTCTGTCTCGCCATCTTTTTCTTAGCCTCCCCACACTTCGCTGACCTCTCGGAAATGTATCCCTAGCAACCTTCACAATCCGGTGTTCTGGCATACGATCAATGTATCTATTCCACATAACACGTCTCTCTTCCACCCAGTCACATATTGGAGTCAAATTGCACATTGCTCTAATATTACCACTCCGAAATCTGTCCATCAATGTATTGTTGGTAATTTGGCGCAGAGTTTCCATTTCTGTGGATCCCATAATTCTTCCGGTGTGGGCTGTTTCCGGTCTAGTCTCCACTACATAATTAATGATTGGTCTCACCAAGCTCTTATATATTCTGGCCTTTGACTCTTGCCTTTGTCTTTGTCTAATGCTATTGATGAGTTATATTGTAGAATATGTAAATTGTGTACCGATTTCCTCGAAAGAGGGTTAAAGGAATAAACACTACTACTACTACCACGTGGTCGCCACCCACTTCACCTCTCACTCATCTAGTGACCTTCAACTCCCCTTCTCTCTCGCGCATTCCCTTGCTACTCACTAGACGGATGAATGACGGAATCACTCAACTGAGCACTCACTATCGTCCCTTCCATAAACTCACGAATGATCCATATTTTAGGGTCCATCTCAATTAAAGGATAGATGGGGACAATGGACGGTGACAAAACATGGAATATCATCTCCTTCCTTACTTGAAGCAACGGAAAGAACCTCGGTAAATGCATCCAGCTCAGCCGGCTACGATATGTTGACGACTACAAGAGTCGAGTGAGTACAATTGTTTCAAAGTTTTCTTCGATAGAAATCCTAGAATCGGTGTGATATTATCCAGACTGCAGATGATGCTTCAGGTTGCTTCAGGTCTGATAATCTCATCTCGGAAGCGGCTGTTCTTGCTCAAGTTTGTCAAGTGTTGCTATTTCAAGATGCGAGAAGTTCGTGTCACTAATTGTATTGTTGTTGGATTGAATTTCTCAGGTCCATTTCGCTGGCAACCCCAAATCGAAAAAGTCGAATATTTTTTGGCGAGTCGTTTGTGCTTAGTTTGTGCTTATTTGAGCTCGAAACCACATCATTTGTGCTCAACTTATTCGTCCGCTAATTAGATAATAATTTGGGGGTGCCAGCGAGACGACAGCACCTCCAAATCTGAAATGCCTGAATTGCAGCCCACAGATGAAAAAACGGTACAATTCTTTCGCCGATCGTTTGTGCTCTGTTTGTGCTTGTCTGCTGGGAATCGCATCGTTTGTGATCAACTTTTTCGCCCGCTAATCGGAATTCAGTTCGCTCAACCGAGTCCTTGCCTATTCCTCTCTTCACCAAACACTCCCACACTCTTTCTCTTGGCGATCTATCATATGCATTCCCCAAGTCCAAGAAAGCCATGTGCATCACCTGACCTCTCTCTCACTGCTGCTCCATCAACTGTCACATATTGAAAATTGCATCTATTGTCGATCGTCCTCTCCTAAATCCATACTGTTCTTCCCGCAATCTCTCTTCCACGTAACTCTTCAATCTCCACTCCACTATCCTCTCAAACAACTTCGCACACTGGCAGAGTAACGTCACTCCTCTATAATTACTGAACTTCCTACAATCTCCTCTCTTGAAGAGGAGGACGATTATCCCCTTTTCCCAATCACCTGGAACTTTCTTTTGTTCCCATGTCACTCTGATTACTCTACTAAGCCATCTCCCACCACCATCCTCTGCCGCTTTCACCATTTCAATGGTGACCTCATCGATGCCGGGTGCATGACCATTCTTCATCTCTTGCATAGCTTCTGCTATATCTGCCTCACCAAGATCTTCCTCCATGCCACGGTCTATCATGTCCCCCCCACTATATATATATATATATATATATATATATATATATATATATATATATATATATATATATATATATATATATATATATATATATATATATATATTTATCATATATATATATATATATATATATATATATATATATATATATATATATATATATATATATATATATATATATATATATATATATATATATATATATATATGTGTGTGTGCATAATAATATATTATACATATGCATACCATAACTCGAAGTTTATTCCATAAATGATATATCAAGAAAGTCCTATGAGAGAGTCATATATCAAGGAATCACTCTCCAATATGAATCTTCAGTCATTAAAAATTCAAAACAAGATTTGGAGGTTGATAAATATTCTTCACTTGCACTTTTCACATTGTACTCTGCTGATTCGCGTTCTATTCCCGCTTGACATCTCGCAATCCAAACCCGGGAATGTAACGAAAATCAGACGACACTTCCATTACTCGCCAAATAAATGTAATAACAATATTATTGCTGTAGTTTTGTAGACGAAATACGAAGTACTCATGTTCGCAATATCAAGAGAGATAGATTGAATGCCCTGCATATTTTTGAAACAAAGATAGAGCGTGATGACGACATCGATGACGCAATGGAGCGTCTACTGAACAAGTGCGTCGTCCATCATCAGGCGCTTCTGGGGTAAGTCAATCTATTCACAATACATCCAATAAGTTCACTCTAGAGTGTGGGCTATCAGATGAGCAATAGCGAGAACTTTCATTCCACTCTGATGTAGCTCTGTCAATATGGTATCCTCTTGCTCTCTCGTGTCTTGTGCCAAGTGATTCGTGGATTTGTAGACTTGACAGTGGGTGTATATAATCTTCAAGTATATCTGCTATAAGACCTTGATCCAATTTGTATATATAAAGTTCACAAGAAGACTCCATACAAATATATTCTCAACTCAGAACTCAAATGCTACGTTGGTCTGGTACATTGTACAACTGGTATTGTCATAGTTGTAAACACGAATGTCATATCATTCAATAAACTAACGAGAGTAGTGGATACGAACGTAACAACTCAGCTCTTGGGCGGTTCTCGGTGACCGAAGAATATTGAATCACCTCGAATATATTCATTTCTGTTTTGAAGGTTCATTGCTGAAATGGAAACAATATTCAACCCAATACTGTACATCATTGTGATGATCAATTACATGTTACTTGGCTTGACGCTGATGTTTCTACAAGTGGTATGTTATCTTACTCTCTATATTCTTATCTCGTGTTGGATGAGAATAAAGATACGTTCACTCTCGTGTCTTGCACCACGTACAACATACTTCGAGCAACGGGTAACATTCGCTGACCAATCAGAGAGCGAGTTTCTCCCGGAAGCATGAACACTTGCTACGTGCGCCAATAGATGGGCCATGCTCATCCCCTGTAGTGGCAACATGCGCTGATCAATCAGAGAGCGAGTTTCTCCCGGTAGCATGAACACTTGCTACTTGCGCTAAGAGACGGACCATGCTCATCTCATGTAGAGGCAACATGCGCTGACCAATCAGAGAACGAGTTTCTCCCGGTTGCATGAACACTTGCTACGTGCGTTAAGAGATGGGCTATGTTCATCTCCTATAGTGGCAACATGCGCTGTGACCCACAGTGCAACGGGAAGTTTTATTCACGTGTTTGAACTGTCAGTCTTAATTTGTCGACTGCTATTCATAGACCGGTCTGCACGAGATATTATATCAGTTCGTGGCACTCGCATTCGAATAATCGATATTGATTGATTGATATTGATATTTTTTATTAATCCATGGGAATTGGCATTACATATGCAATTATATGGCAAGTCATTGGAAAATATATAAACAATACATACAAACATACCACGCTTTTATATGGTTTATATTTGGATGGTCGAACAGCCAAATAGTCTGATCGGGTACATTTTGTGGGAAGTTGAAGAATTTTGCGTTGTAACATAACCACAATTTGGAGTCCAAGACGTATGACGTCGTCACAGCGCTCAACAGTAAACGTATTGTGATAGTTTAGGTAATCCAGAAACGCTCAGCAAAATAACCTACTTGTGATGAAATGTTTTATCACCAACGAAAAATTATGACGGTGACATGATACGTGATTGGTCAACACACCTGCCAATGAAAAATTGTGAGGTTAACAGGTGAAACAATGCAACGCTGTGATGCAATCACGCAAGCAACTCGCTGATCAGTCTAGTGTGGTGCGTGTTGCAAGTTGCCTGAACCTGAACTGTTCATTCGAGCGATTCAATGTGCGTCCTACTGCATAGTGATTTCGGTCGAAAAATCATGAATAAACCTACTTTTATATTATTTATCCTCCAGTTAATAATCAATGGTGAGTTCATGGTTGGGCGACACCGTTTTGATTCCAGGTTGAGGAATTTCAAATCATGGTGATACTTTTGTTGATGCTGATTGTCGCTTCTCTGACGGCTCTGTTCATTGTGACCTGGACGATGGATCAGATTTCAGAGCAGGTAGGAAATCAACTCGGGTGAGATACAAACGCATGTAAATACACAAGTTCGTGTGAAATATTTACCATATGATGAGCAATAAATTCTACTATGTAACAAGTCGAACGACAAATTGATCTATCATCGCCTAATCAACTGACTACAGCTTGTGAAACCAGATTTAAATGGATATACTGCTTTTTTCATATCAAATCTGTTGCAGTGTTCGCTCGTGCGCGATGCGGCCTACGCCTGTGATTGGCTGGACTCGCCCGCCAGCTTTAAACGCTCCGTGCGGATCATCATGTGCCGGGCCAATAGCAGCACGGTCGTCACGGTCGCCACCTTCATCCCGTGTCTATTGCCCACATTCGTCGATGTGAGTATTACAGCCACTTCGCGTTGGGGTTGTTGGCTAATTCTGCCTGCAAATAAAGCATGATATACACTGTCGAATCCAGTCGTCACAATTGCCAACTAATATGGCCAACCGAATCAGATTGAAAACTTGTATTTAATCAAACGTATCGCAAACTGCGATTCAATTGCCTTCGTCAATGAATTGGTATAATTTCCTCGGCAAGAATGAGGCAACTGGTCAGGGATGAGTTCAAAATTCAATCGAAATTTTATATTTTTGCCAAGATACATCAAAAGTCGTAGGCCTGTATCGAAGCTATAATTGGGTGACAGACTTGACGTCACTCATTTACTGTGTTCTTATTGGTTATCTACCGCTGGTCGGCCGATTGAGTTGGCACTTTTAGTAGCTCGATCTGTCGTTACTCACCCAAGTTGAACATCAACGATTGAATTGGTGGCATGTTCACTCAAACATTTCCTCGCTAGTTTGCCGAGACAAATGGCGATTGTGACCACTGGAGTTGTCCACGTGTACCGTGTCAAAGTTCTACTACGTTAGATTCGATTGGTCAGTCAACGCGAGATGCTAACTGACCAATCGCCAAGGCCGTACAATACTGACTATACTGTAGTATCGTGTCAGAAGGCAAGGCCCATACACAATAGACAGGCCTACTCATATTATATATTAGGCCACCCACATGTGTAGTGTAGTGAAAGTGATATCACTCTCACACCTCATCTTCCATATATTTTTTTTACCTCGTCTTTTTTTCAACACATTTTGAGTACAAGTTATGAAACAAGGAACTCTGCTTCTAAATATCCTACAAAGCGTCTAATGAGACTTGTCTGTAGGCAGATTTCAACATACTACATAGAGTGAACATGATGTAACTTCATGTGTTATTGTACCACTCATTACACAAACTTAAACATATTGAACATAATAATCACTCGTCATTCGAATTGTAACATGATACTGAAATGGAAATGGAAAAGTCCATTCTAGCATTATTCTCATTATCAACATGGTATTTCGATCGCATGTGGTGTAGCGATATTGAAAGTAACAGTTCCGGGCAATAAACATAATCCTCCATAAGGTACCTCGATTTGATATCATTGACAGGCCTATACGTTATTGTAATTACAGTTGCAATACGTGACTCAATTGCGAATAATTTCTTTTTCCAACTCTCTTATATTATTATCATCCGGATATAATATTTTTGCCATTATATATTGGTACTAATCATCATAATATCATCATAATAGTTCACTAATTATTCGCTGATATGCTCATTCTCCGTTCTCGATCTATTTCGCGTGTTTTGAATAAGGAATGGAAGAGCGGTCATGTACGACCAAACCTGACGTATGTCAATAATACATGTGTAGATATAAAATCAACCAAAGAAATGAAATGTCGAAAACATTTTTTGTACTCGATTGGGCAGAATTTCTATTACTTACTGTCTGCAAATACATACGAGTCACATTCTACTTCTCAAACCTCTATTCACTCCTCCGAATTCACTTCTCCATCAGCTTGTTTTTGCTCCCAATAGACCATTTTCGAAAAGAATGAGCCATCTAGCGGCGATCGTCTAAACTAGAACGTGATGTTAGTACCAATGCGCGTTTGAAAGTCCTATGCTGCCAATGCTATTTAGCACCATTGATTTTTGTGCGTTACAGTGAACAAATTCACTTATAATATGAAAGCAGTTTCAACATTCATATGTTTACTATATTACAAGAGATTTACACACTGTCAGAGTGAGTGAGATGAGATGTAATGCAAGTTTTATATCTTGGCGTTTCGTATCTAAACCTGTGGATAAGCGGGCCGAATTTTTGAACAGTACTAAAACTCCCAGAATGTAGTACCAGCGATCTAGACTGCTAGGAGGCGGGACGCGCCTGCGCATTGAATAATGAAAATGGTCTATTGAACGGGTCTTGGAAACATCGATATATACGATTATCTATTACTTTCAATAATTATCGAAACAATTGAAAACGATATACTTGCTAGTCGCTTTCACGGTAGACGGGTCGTAACTCAATGCATTGTTTCATCAACGATTTCTCTAATACAGTATTTTTTTTCCAGGTTTGTAAAAGGGCCTTCTCGTTTTACGAGATGATGGCAGAGATGTCACACAAGTGATTCGTTTCCAGCACTGATTTCCTAATTCAGATCTTTCAGTTCTGAATTATTAAAATATAACCAGTTGAGATGATATGAATACTGGGCACATGCAACCTATGTGTTGTAGGATGAGCGAGAAATTGAATGGATTGTAGGAGAGACCAGGGACGAAAGTAACACATGTCGATTGTAGACACACAATATTAAATATGTTGAATACAACATACGAATGATGGAAGAAGTGTCGCACATTAACCAATTGTTCCTTTTATTAAATATACATCAATTTTATGAAAAGATTCGTCAGATAGATAAGATTCAAGAACGTGTTTGGAAATTTTAATATTACTGTTGGCAGCCTCTTTGATGATAGCAGGTGGGTTATTGAACATCTGTATGCCTGCAAAGATGGGACTCTTCTCATACATTTCGAGTCCATGTATTTTAATTCTGAACATATTTCTTTTTCTAGTTTCGTGTGGGTGATCATATTCCAATCCATTGATGTCGTCAAGGGGGCGTTAACATGGAAAATTGTAAAAAAAAGAATGGATCGATTTTTTTCATTTGTATTCGAATATTTTTCATGCATAAATAGAACAAATAATCTATGTTTCCGAAATATATGTCCACTTTGAGGAGGTTCAAAGATGGCATATTACCTGGTGTGGCATACGCATTTATTTACAAACATGTCATTTCCACAGTATAACAAATTTGAACCGTCAATGTATTTTTTCTCAGAAACTACTGGTCCAAATTGGTTGAAATTTTGAAGAGGGTTATGTTGAGCATATAGCTTCAATCCAATTAACCACAATGAAAATTCATCCTATGTATACAGTTTGTGTTCTTCTTTTTTCCATAAAATGAATAATTCTCCTAGAAAAATTGTAATTGAATGAATATTACAATGACAGAATTTTTTCTCCATTGCTTTGTAACTACATATGTTATGAACATTCACAGCAAAAATGGTGTTGATTGCATGTATATTTCTTTCAAAAAGGTACATTGAGTAAATCTATGTATTTTATTATCTTGGCTATTCCAAAGGTCATATCCAACAATGACCAAAATTTGTGTAACATTTTGTTTTTTCAAATAATCCCCATATATCGTTCTCAAAGCATGTGCACTTTCAACAATTAGAAAGATCATTTGTGTTCATGAGAAATGATTCAACTGACAATGGCAAAAAGCCATGGAAACATATTAACGCCCCCTGAAGATGGACATTATTTTCCACCACATACATGATGATCACATTTAAAATATACGAACATGAAGAGTCAAAATATTGAATTTCTTGAAAAGAGGTCTACAAGAATCTTCATAGAATTCTTCTTCTACTGTATAATATGCTTTTTTAGTCAAGAAATCTTCCAAGTGTTTTTGGAATGATGTTATTTCTATTATATTTTTAATGGATTTAGGAATTGTATTGAAGAGTTTGATATTTATGTAGTTTGAATATTCTTGACATAACTTGATAGTATATTGTTTTGTATGGAATTCTGATGCGTTTCTAGTTGAATGTTCGTGAATATCTTGGTTTTTTTCAAGGAGCTTTCATTTCTTTCTATGTACAGTACTGATTCCAGTATATATATGCATGCAAGTGTCAAGATCCCAGCTCTTTTGAATAGAGGTTCACAATGTGTTCCGGGGTGGACTTGGTATATAATTCTCATGGCTCGTTTTTGGATCGTAAATATTTCATGAGCTTGATTTGAGCATCCCCATAACTGAATAACATATCTTAAATGACTTTCCAGTTGAGCATTGTATACTAATTTTGCTATTTTTACATCGCTGATGGCTCTTATTCTTCTGAGCGCGAAGCATGCCGAGCTAATCTCTTCGGATATTTGATCTATGTGTTTATGCCAGTTCAAATTTTCATCTATATTCAAACCTGAACATTTTGTATATTCTAATCTCTTCAGCTGCGTATTGTCTTGATGGTTATGAATCATATCTATTTTTTTGAGAGTTCTAGCTTTTGCACAGTGTGAAATTGGATGAAGTTAGTTTTTGAGGAATTTAGTTTAGTTTATTGTTTGAAAACCATTGTGTTGCTAAGTTTATTCCATTTTCAGCTTCACTCATGGCTGTTCGTTGATTTTTGAATGAGCTATTATAGATGTGTCATCCGCAAATAATTCTGTATCCTCGACTGAAAAGGGAAGATCATTAATGAATATTTTGAATAATGAAGGTCCTAAGACCGACCCTTGGGGTACTCCACATGGAATTGGTTCAAATTCAGATATCACTCTGTTTTGTTTCCCGTTTGTATCATACATAGTTATTTCGACACATTGTTTTCTATTTTCTGAGTATGATATGATCACGTTTAGTGCGTCCTTATGCCATAGAAATGCTTTTTATAGACTAGGAAAACGCGGGATGCGCGTTGTGAGATGAGCTTAGAAGTATGGCAATCTAGAATGAAAAATAACTTGTCAGCTCAATTTACATCTACAAACCTTGACTTACTTCAAACGTTCAAAAACCTCACCTGCAACTTGTTGATATTTATAGTAACCTGCAACCTGCAACCTGTCGCATAAACACTTTGCAGAACCAATTGATCCAAATATTCAATAAAATGTACACGTTTATAACGTTTTCCTCATTATTTCTGATTCGATTGTTGTAAAAATATCTAAAAAGGCGTATAATGGTAGTTTTCATATTCTGGAAGAATTTGAGAGCTTTTGAGAAATTCTTGTTTTTCAAGTATTTTTCCTCCGGGTTATTCTTATAAGGATTTTCCAAACTTTCCGATTATTTTCCGGAAAAACCTTCCGACTGATTCCTCTTAATAACAATCCCAACCTATTCTGGTATGACACCAACGTTCAGAAAAAGTTTCAAGTTGATTGATTCATTTCTCTGACCTGTATGCCGCGTACATAATACAAAAAAAAAAAAAAAAACATAAAAACGAAGCCCATTTTTTTCAGGGTGTGAAATGAAAAGCTTCGCTACGCTCATCTTATCACAAAATATCCCTAACACATTTTCTTTTTGCTCTATTGCTTCTGTTGTGGCCCAGAATTGGTTGATTGGTAATTTCCAATGTTATAACATGTTACAGAAAGTGTGGTCAGCTTAAGGTGTAAGAAATTATTCTTGAATGAATGTATGAATGGATATTAGGGTTTTAAGACGCACCGACAGCGAGGTCATTAAGCGCCTTTCAAAATGAGTTGCTGAACAGAAAGGTAAGTAGTGTTATATGAAGGTGCAAGTGAAATTTAGATGAGAACACCATGTGAAACTAAGACTAAACTATTACTAAAGACGTTATACACTAATTTGTTGAAACCAACATGTGTGTGCTGTTAACGGTCACACCCATGGGACTAGAATGAGAACGTTTCACTACTTGTTCTCAGTTTAAACTCTCCCTCAAATAGGAGTGGAGGAACAACAAATCATAATAGATATATGTTGAAATATGGTTTGATTTAAAATATTCCTGATGTCTATCCCGAGAGATCGGCATCAAGAATAAGTATCAAATGTCAACAAGGGTGAGCGAGCTCACCCTTGGACGCCCTCATATAGAAAATTGAACCTTAAATTGATTGCTTCTATTGACAGAAAACCTTAATTGGATTCTTCTGTAAAAATAAATTCCTAAATTAATTGTTTCTATTGACAGAAATCTTAAATACATTGCTTCTATTTACAAAAAAACGGTTACAAGATTTCTTCTATTGACATAAAATCCTGAATTAACTTTTCTGATCAACAGAGTAGAGTATGCCCACCTTTGATATTTTACTTATAGGCGTAATAATCTAATACTATTATTAAATGCTTATTTTTCTATGTTGTTTAAAGACCCCACCATTAGCTAGGTTATGGAGGGTACAAATGAGTGGGAGATAAAAAACGGTGAGCTGATGATAGATGAAAGAACATGTAAAAATAGAACACACTTTACTCAGGATTTGAACATGCGGCCCTGGAACCAGAAGCAGATGCGCTACCTCTAGAGTCTAGACCAAGGAGGACGGTTTAAATGCTTCTGTTGGCAGAAAGCCTTCAATATATATATATATATATATATATATATATATATATATATATATATATATATATATATATATATATATACATGTACATATATATATATATATATATATATATATATATATATATATATATATATATATATATATATATATATATATATATATATATATATATACCTATATATATATATATATATATATATATATATATATATATAAATATATATATATATATATATAAATATATATATATATATATATATATATATATATATATATATATATATATATATATATATATATATATATATATATATATATGTAAATATATACATATATATATATATATATATATATATATATATATATATATATATATATATATATATATTGCTTCTAGTGAAATAAAACCTTGTATTACAACTTTGCATTGTGTGAAGATACCTGAAAAAAAAATACGAAAGCAATATTTGTATGTATAGTGGTCTTAGTTTTGTGTACCACACATGGGCCCACATGCATATTATTTTCAAAGCATGAACAAATGGCCTGAAGTCCATTCATATAAGCGTGTTAGGGCCGATTGCAAGCACATTATGCCGACAAATCCTCCAGACAGCTTTCTGCTGGATAACTCTATCGGCCAGACAACTTTTGTGCGCGTTTTACAAGTGACCGATTTCCGACAACCTTACAAAACCAATAACATTTAGAAGTTGGTATTGATTGATTGATTTAATTTCATTGTACTTAGCAAGAATACACTTGATTACAACGTCAGTAAAATTAATGTAATAGTGAGATCAGTCAATAATTAAAAGATCACAGTCAAGATTAGACAAATCGTCTCAAGAAAGAAGTACATATACAGATTACAGTATAAAAGACAAATATAATTTGAAGTACAGGACGATTTAAATTAGGTGTTGATAAACTCGTTAGTGCTGTAATAACAGTTTGTCAGAAGGTGAACATTTAGGACTTCTTTGAACTGGCTCCTGGACGAGAGGCCGCGTATGTCTGGAGGGAGCTTATTGTACAGCTTCCGGCCAGACTGAATAACGCCGTTGGCAATTAGTTTCAGCCTGCAGAACTCGTGTCTCAAGTTGGAGGCACCCCGAGTTTGATGGTCGTGGAGTCTCTGGTTACTCTGGAAAAGACCGATGTTGTCGCGGGTGTAGAGGCATATTGCCAAGATATAAAGGCATGGCAGTGGTAAAATTGAAAGTTCTCTGAATTTCACTTTACACGAAGATTTGTACTTCAGAGAGAGCATGCTCCGTATCAGTTTCTTTTGAGACCTAAAAACTATCTCACTGTATATAGTGGCACCCCAGAAAATGCTGCCGTACTGCAGGATAGACTGGGCGTGGGCAAAGTACGCAGTATGAATTGTGGAGATGTGGCACTGACGAGCTAAGGTCCGCATCATGAAGCGAACTTTAGCTAATTTTTTAACCAGGCAATCCATATGTGGTCTCCACGATAGTGTGTGATCAATTATGAGGCCTAGGAAGTTGACGGGTGACTCTGTCACACGTGCAATTTTGACTGCTTTTTGTCATAATCGAACTCATCGAACGCTCGAGTAACAGCTACCTTCGTAGAGCTTTGTCTTTGAGAGGTCTTGAAAACCGTGTGATGACAGATGACACTTTCGACATTGGGATTGTATTTTTCGATTTTGAGGTGAGAAATGAATCTACGTTCTGTTTAGTCGTATTTTTTGACAATTGGAATCAGGCAAGCATAAGTCTAGAGATTGAATTTGATGATTTTTCACAGTTGATTCAATGTTTAGAGGTTATAGGCCTAGGCCCAGACTTGGGCCCATACCCTTGTGGGTCTACCATTCCAACTCAATGCTTATACCTGAGACAATGAATAACTAGACTTGGACCTAGTAAATATATGACCTAGGCTCTACACCCTATATTTTCACAGCCAGAAGTACCTCATTTGGAGTTACATACATGTAGGCCTAGACCATAAATATTGTATAAACATAGGGGCTAGTTCTCGATTCATCTTGCCCGAGACCTAGCCTACTCGACCAAACAAAACTGTGGCGTAAGAGAGGAACCGTGAATTGTGTGGTGTCGACCTTGAGCTCATTACTAATCTCTGTCAGATTAAATATTAAAATATTCATCAACATCACATTGGGTTTTCTTATCGTTCAACGTACCATCGCTAATTTTTTTCCGATATTCTTGTTTGAGGTGTTTTCTGATAGATCTTGTTTGTATGTACGATGTAGTGTTTGGACTTTTTGTGTTTTGTTTGTTTTAATATGTTTTTTACTCACTTGAAGTTGATGCTTTGTGATCTGACTAAGACGGCAAAAGTGGACAGTAGGTTAGGTTAGGGTCAGGTTAGTGTACAAACCTCGCGTATACCGCCGGCAGGCGGAACGGAGCTTATATACTTCAATGAAAATGAAGAAAAAATTGAAAAATTGAAAAAAAATTAAAAAATTGAAAAAAAATGGCGTGGTACGTTGATCAGTAAATTTACCTCACATTGTATCTACATATACAGATGGAAGCTTGGATTCGTTTGAACGCTTTGCCGCGAACAGCACGGAAGAGCATGAGTTGGGAGGGCGATTGAGGTTGCGTTGATCATTTCTTCATGGAATGACGGACTCCCGTGGATGACATCCGAGACAGCTTGCCACAGACGTATGCGTAGAGACAAAGGTTCTTTGTAAGCCTACTCTTGACATTGAATTTTTTTTTTCTTTGTGTTCTCACAAAGATTTCAGTACAATTTCGTAGACCCGCAAAGTCACAAAAAGTTGACTTGTCTGCAGGTCTACTAACATTTTATACATAAGAAAAACAAATTACAAATAAGTATATCAAGTCTGAACACTTACGCACGTACATTTTGATAATAATGATGAAAATATCAATTTTAATAAAAAAAATAATCATAATGATAAGAATCCACATTTTGAAATTATGAACCATTTTCAGATATTTGGAATATACACTGTAAAATGAAATAGTTTTATTTCTCATGAAATATAAGACAATTTGATAATATCCATTTTTTACATTCTATTTTTACTGTGGATATTAATATCCACTATTAATATTAATATTACACTTTATATAACAGGAATTCATGTAGTAACGTTATCAATACCGGTTGGCGATTCACTGCAACTGCAGTAGACCTCACTACTGGCATGGCTCATAAATGATATACCAGTAAAAGTCAACAATATGCTGGCAATGGTCTACTATAGGATACCGTAAAAGTATACCGGCTTAAGAATGACTGTAGAATACTCTTGTAGCACTAAATTCACTGACACGCCCCCTATTTATTTATTTCATTTTGATTCTGTTGAACAACCCCACCAACAGCTACGAGGGTACAAATAGCCACACACAATAATTGCAATGCTTATTTTTATTTTATTACACATCAAATCACACTTCATACAAAATTCACAAGAGTATTTGAGCTTCCAGTGAGAATATGTTGTAGGGAGCAAATTGAATTACATGTAGGAACCGGTCTTTTGAGGAATAAAAAAATCATCAATATTATCAATATTTAATATTATCTAGTTTTCTTATACTGACAAATATTCACAATATTCTATTAAGTCTCATCAGAGTAGAGTAAGAAATTAATCATAGTCCAATAGTAGGCCCAAGGAGTCATGGAATTACGTAACTCCTACGTCCGAGCGTAAAACAAAGACCTTGGACAGAATGGTCGATTGCGTGTATTTAAGTTGACAATTCGTTTGTGTTTGAATGAATATTCACCTCAACTACCAGTTGATAGATTTGAAAGTAATGGGCCGAATATTATCACAGTTTATTCAATTTAATCGAGGTCCAGTTGAATTCAATATTAGTTCAATTCAATTTCAGTAGGCCTACCGAAATACAATTTCAATTCCAGTTTTGAATAGCTTATAACATTGTTTGTGTTTTTTAGGAGATTCTGTGTATGCAAATGAACCTGACTGCTGCTACCAATCCTAAACGCAGTTCTCGGCGCTCCAGAAGAGCATCACACCTCAGTGCACTGCCGTTCATTTTTTCTTCGATAATTTATAGGCTTAAAATTATATCATTCATTACTTGTGAAGGGAATAAATATCAACCAGTTTGTTATTTAATGCGTGTAAATGAATCTTCATTTGAATAGGCCTACCTTGTATTTATCTAGGCCTATATTTTTTCATGAATGTGTTGGGATATGTAATTATTTCAGGTATTTGGCCGCTTTTGCTTCAGCAATCAGAACAAGAGTTTCATCCATTTTTAATGAGGGCCCTGCTTTCGTATTGAGAGAGCAATTCAACATTTTGAATCTAAGTCATTTTTGCCTCCTCCATATTCTGACATTTTCCCGTTGCACGGTCGAATGCATCGTCATCTGTCCCTTTTCTCTTCTTCGGCGTCGAAACAACAGATTATGAATAGAATATGTAAAAAGTAAATTATTCAATTGTATTAGGCGTATATATTTTTTTTATCAACATCGAAACTTGATGCAAAATTATTGTTTCCCAATTGAAGGTAGGATTGTTTGAACGGGGCACCACAAGGGCGATCTCACCACCCCATACATGGATTATACATTATAGGCATACACGGATTATATCAAAACATGAACTGTTGTTTGATTTCATATTTGAAAAAAAGCAACTACAACTAGGTAATGTCTCGAGTGTAAATAATAACTAAACGGTACAGTAATGTCAAAACACTTCACGATTTCATGTTATAGTAATTATTATACATTCACACATAGTAACGGGCAATGAGAACAGTCGAGTGAAAATGGAATGTCAACTTTACATGCGAGGCAGAAATATAGATCGGTAAAGGAAATTCGCTTGTAATATTTTATTTACATTATTTTACATACACATTGTCAATTTACAAAGACGGTGAATACATTTGAATACAAAAGAGGTGGTAAAGTTCAAATTGAAGAATGTTCAAAGTATGATAAATGCAGATTGTTAACAAAGGGACTTATGATTGTGATATTACAACCCTTCGATCAGTCATTATCACTTCACATATTCACTCTTCATGTGTTGCGGGAGGCGAGGGGAATTTAGGACCCGGTTCGATCCCTGCCGCCTTCCACCTTTACAGGGGTTTTCATGATTTCCCTCTGTAGTCTAGGCTAATGCTGGGATGGTTCCCACAATATGGGCCACGACTGCTTCCTTCCCACTATCCTTCCCATTACTCGAGAAACCTTCATCTCATTAATCATCCATCCGACGCCAATAGATCTTGGCTATCATTACAGTTTGCCGTTAAAACCCAATACTGTATAGAAAACTTGAGACACTATCTCGTATTTTGTAAATTTTAAATACATTTTTTAAATGTATCTTGTATCTGAAATAGGCCTACTCAAAATTGAAGTATCTGTGTGTAGTTTTCAGATACTTGAAGTTGACCGGGTTTCCAGTTCCGATTCTGTTTTGTCGTCCAACACGATATCGGTACAATTTTTGTCATGCCTATTTCCACTTGGCTGTGTCGTAACGATTTCGTGACGTCGTAGTCATAGCCGTCATTACCTCGACTCACGGTTTCTTTGAATGTGAGAAATTGAGCTGTCAGAATACAATATATATATTTTTTAAATAACATCGAAACTTGATACAAAATCATTGTTCCCCAATTAAGGCCAAGGATGAAAGGTAGGATCGTTTGGACGGGGCACCACAAGGGCGATCTTATTACCCCAAGAATACAAATTGACACACTTTTCTCAGGTCGCGCCGTTGTAATTATACAAACACGGAGATTGTCCTGTACCATCTGAATAAATAATTCTACTTCAAATGGCATAGCAATTCTGGATACAAAATCTAAGAACGTGATTCTAAAAGTGTGGTGATGTTTGGAATTGCAGTTAGGATATGTGGATCGATATTTTTGTGAATCGATTCTTTGTTTGGTCGCTCAATATAAATCAAGTTGAGAATTCCCAGGAATGTGTATCAAGATGTTATTCAACTTCACACAAAATTTCAATCTTTTTAAAAATGAAAACCTTCTAATTTTTTTCCGTCGTGTTATTCCAATGAGTATTTTTGAAATTTCTAAAATTCATAAAAAAAAATTGATATCCGATAATGCCACAAAACTATACAGATCTAATTTAGATAAGGAACCATGATTAAAAAAAGTTTGAAATTGATAGCTGTAGCCGTTTGACCTGTGGAAAACCGACAAAAAAAACATGAAAAAAAAACAACATAAAAACGAACACCAATTTTTTTCAGTATGTCAAATTGAATCCTCGCTGAAGCTCGTCTAATAACATCATCTCCGGTGCAATCGAACTCAACAGTCATTGTTCTAGGTATCTGGAACATGAAGAACACGAAGCTGACAAAATACACGCGAGTCGTGACGAAGTTCTTGCGATATTTCGGGACATTTCTATGTGTCATATATTCACCATTGAACGTGTACATGAGCAGGACAAACGTGATCGACCTGGCCGAGGCGATATACATCTGGTCTTCATTCCTAATGGTAACTACGTCATTGTTCACGTTTTTCCATCGCATCAAAGATATGAACAGCTTAGTGGAAAGCTTATATGCGATACAACCCGATCAACAATTGAAGAATGCATCTCAAAGAGATATTCGACATAAAGGTGATCATATCACAAATGTCCTGAACTTTATATTTTTCGTCAACCTGATTGCTGTGGGAGACTTCATGGTAATCTCAGTGTTGGTGCCAATGCTTTACATGGAGAGAAAATTTCCTTCCAGGTAAGATATAATAATAATAATCACACCAATTTCCTCTCCAATACAGGATCCAATATGGATGACTGATGATTCCGAAACCTGTTGCACAATCTGGATTGGGAACCCACGATGTGCTATAGCAACATGTTTCATATGTTATGGAGTCTATTCAAAATGGACTTCCTCCATATGCAAAATGGTACATCAGCCTACATGATATTGGCATCGAAATATGGGGGAAAATATCCAGATTTACAGAATCATTTTTTCTTTTTTTCAAAAACATCGAAACTTGATACAAAATCATTGTTCCCTAATCAAGGCTATAGCCTTGATTATCCATATATGGATGAAAGATAGGATGATTTGGACGGGGCACCACGAGGGTGATCTTACCACCCCATTCTGATTATTTTAAAACTAATGAACTTCAACACCAGGACTGCGCTGTCTGTGACCATAATTTTTCGCCGTAGATAAAAGTCTTTCAGTATAAACACACGAATCTTGATATCTTCCACTTTGAACAAGTCTCTTGGGCAATGATCACTTCTTTCCATTGACAGCAGATGAAATATTGATCATAACCAATATCAGAATCATAATCAGAATCATAGCGTAAAAAACATAAACATAATTGATTTGCTTTCTTGAAACACGATCGAATAAACTCAGTGATTTTTCGTTCCACCCGTGAAACCCCTATTGATGATTTCGAGGGAATTCGCACTTTGAGATGCGTTTTTCAGATTAAAAACCCAGGAAGATGTCGTGCACCATTGTCTGCACCCCGGGTTCTTTTCCGCATCTTTTGATACTGATATCATAATTATGTATGATCCAAGTACTGAAAATAAATCACTTGGGGTAAAATGAGCATTAAAGGTCATCACTTTCAATATCGTGTGGTGAAATATAGATTTGTCATCTGAGCATTTTCTACACCAAAAGGCGTTTTTTCCATACGTGGATCGGATGGGGTCAACCTGGGACGTTCTTGGGTGCTTTGTGGGTGACGCGAGGGTCAAATGCCCCCTAGATGGTCTGGAAACACTCATATCGTGTATTTACTCATTGATCCACAACGATTTCAAAAATCAGAATATATGTACGGGGGCGGTATTCGGACATTCAAGCGAGAGACGTTTGGGCGACGGACTGATTTGAGTTGGAAAAAGTGTTGAAAGGGTAAATTTTCATTTTTTCTCTTCAGAATGGCTGACTTGGAGAGATTGAAAAAATTCCAAAATGATAGACAATTGCGTTTTACATATCCAGTACACATTTTTCTCTTGATCAATTATTTTATTCTCCAATAAGCCTTTGATCATGTAAAATTGTCTGTCGCCCATGTGTCCGTCGCGTAAGTGTCCAATTATGAGGTGGATTAAAGTAGATCGCCTAAGTGGCCGTCGCCTAAGTGGCCGTCGCCCAAGTGGCCATCGCCTAAGTGGCCGTCGCCTAAGTGGCCGTCGCCCAAGTGGCCATCGCCCAAGTGGCCATCGCCTAAGTGGCCGTCGCCTAAGTGGCCGTCGCCCAAGTGGCCATCGCCTAAGTGGCCGTCGCCTAAGTGGCCGTCGCCCAAGTGGCCATCGCCTAAGTGGCCGTCGCCTAAGTGGCCGTCGCCCAAGTGGCCATCGCCCAAGTGGCCATCGCCTAAGTGGCCGTCGCCTAAGTGGCCGTCGCCCAAGTGGCCGTCGCCTAAGTGGCCGTCGCCTAAGTGGCCGTCGCCCAAGTGGCCGTCGCCTAAGTGGCCGTCGCCTAAGTGGCCGTCGCCCAAGTGGCCGTCGCCTAAGTGGCCGTCGCCTAAGTGGCCGTCGCCTGAGTGGCCGTCGCCTGAGTGGCCGTCGCCTAAGTGGCCGTCGCCCAAGTGGCCGTCGCCTAAGTGGCCGTCGCCTAAGTGGCCGTCGCCCAAGTGGCCGTCGCCTAAGTGGCCGTCGCCTAAGTGGCCGTCGCCTGAGTGGCCGTCGCCTAAGTGGCCGTCGCCCAAGTGGCCATCGCCTAAGTGGCCGTCGCCTAAGTGGCCGTCGCCCAAGTGGCCATCGCCTAAGTGGCCATCGCCTAAGTGGCCATCGCCTAAGTGGCCGTCGCCCAAGTGGCCATCGCCCAAGTGACCATCGCCTAAGTGGCCGTCGCCCAAGTGGCCGTCGCCCAAGTGGCCGTCGCCTAAGTGGCCGTCGCCCAAGTGGCCATCGCCTAAGTGGCCGTCGCCTAAGTGGCCGTCGCCCAAGTGGCCATCGCCTAAGTGGCCGTCACCTAAGTGTCCGTACGAATAAGGCCACCCTTTCATCCCTGGATCTCCGTATATCAAGCGTCAGATCCTCACAAGTACTTCATATTGCCAACTCAAATATGTAACAAACACATCAACATGAGAAATAACGTGTGCATTTCGAGAGTAAATTAGGTCATCATATGTGAGACAATAGGATGACATCGAATGAACTAACTGCTCTATTATTGTGAAGATGATGGTTGATATACTAAATATTTCAATATACATTTCATTTGGTTGAAATTCTGTATTTTCATATATTTATTTCAATCCCGGTTGAAATTCCTCATCTGTGCCTGGTTGCATCGGTTGAACACCGTTGTGTCAACGATTCAATTTGTTTCTTGATAATCGATTTGGTCCCATGTTGTGTTCTGAAATCAACGAATGGAAGAGTTGAAAAGCCTGATTGTGTAATAATAATAACATCAAAACTTGATACAAAATCTTTGTACCTCAATCAAGGCTATGAATGAAAAGTAGGATCGTTTGGACGGGGCACCACAAGGGTCATCTCACTACTCCATTTTAATTATTTGAAACTAATGAACTTCAACACCAGGACTATACACTGTCGGTGACCATAATTTCACGCCGCAGATAAAAGTTTTTCACTTTACGAAAGTCCGGAACACATCATAAGTGAAAACCTTCTCTGTGATATATATATATATATATATATATATATATATATATATATATATATATATATATATATATATATATATATATATATATATATATATATATATATATATATATATATATATATATATATATATATATATATATATATATATATATATATATATACGGACATTATCAGCATTGGTATTAAGAGTAAACAAAACACACGAATGTTGATATCTTCTACTTCGAAATGATGTATATCGGGCAATGATCAATTCTTCCCATTAACAGCAGATGTAGAGTTTATCATGACACAAAATGGGGGAAAAATATAGATATCTGATAGAATTTGTCCTGAACAAAATATAATTATATTAATATTAATATTATATTATTATAATATATTATAATATTATATATATTAATATTATTATAGATAGAATTTGATGTGGTTACCTTATGACGCAGCTTCATCACCAAACTTCGAGATTACTTTCTTCACATCAATCGTTATTGAAATGGTGACGTCGATTTATCTGATATTATGCTTTTCATTCATCTTGAATGTACTGATTCAATTGATTGCACAGTTCAAGATATTAAATCACAGGGTGAGAAACATTCGGAAGGAAGCCGTTCATCGGATGATGAAGAGACGTGAACGTTCAACACTGTTTCGTCCGAGAAGAGGAAATAATCGAAGTGAAATATCAGGAAATGGAGTTGCACGTTCAATCACGACTGGTGTGTATGGACAAAATACGGAAATAGATTTCCGCCTCATTCAACTGGCCACAAGTGATATCATGAAACATCCGTTGAATGATCTGAGAAAAGCAATGAGGATGGAAAGGAATGTTCCAAGAAAAATCAGATGAGCAAAATTAAATCCGTATCTGGAAGAGACATCAGTGGGAGAACGGGAAGAAAAGGATGAACTGAATAAAGAGATGGAGGAAATATTACGAGAGTGTGTGATACACCATCAGGCGATCATCAAGTGAATATTCTCAAAGACATCTACTGATTTTTTAAAAAATATGATTTGTTCTTAGTGAATCGAAGTGAAATTGATTCGGAATCAAAATTCAATCGATCGATATTCTTCCGTGAGCAGAATCAAAATCAGATTTTTCATCCATATTTAACACGAACTAGAATTGGAATCTCATTCGAAATTTTCACCTGGTGAGAACTGGCCCTGGAATCAGAATCGATACTTCTCAAAACAGAATAGATCATTCAAAGAGTTCATACAGTATAGGTTCAAATCTATTCATCTATTCGAATTTTTTCAACAATTTTTATCTTCTATAAACCTTCTTTTGGAATGATTGTATTATTTGTATCTCCTAATCTACCTTCTAGCTAGGAAAATGCCATATATGCGTTGTTGGACGAGCTGATAGTAATAGTATGTCAACTGTCATTTTTTTTGCCAAACTTTTGCCTACATTCGCCTATTGGGTGACATTTAAGTAAGATTTGGGTAAAAACTGCTTCGAGTGGTACCAATTTAGCACATTTTATGATTTTTCTTCGAAATGGCTGACCCGATCAAGCTGAAAGCTCTCAGAAATATGTATCAGAACGTGACTCAACTTCACGCAAAATTCAATTTTTTTTTAGAAAATAAAAATATTTCTTTTTTCCACTGTGTTATTGTAACGGGTATTTTTGAAATTTCTAAAATCCATTAAAAAAGTTACCATCCGATTATGCCACAAAACTATACAAATCTGAGTCAGATGAGGAAGCATGATGAAAAAAAGTTTGAACTTGATAGCTGTAGCCGTTTGACCTGTGGAGAACCGACAAAAAAACATATACAAAAAAAGAAAAAAACATAAAAACGTACACCAATTTTTTTCAGTATGTCAAATTGAATCCTCGCTAAAGCTCGTATAACAATGGTACTTTTGAAGACCGATTGAAAATAATAAATAATAACAATATATATATAATAATAATAATAATAATAATGATAATAAAAAATAATAACGATTCTCTGTTCATATATTATTTTATGTAGATGAAGCTATCAGTGAAACTTGACATTACTGTAATGAACACAGATCATCACAGATGCTCAACAATGTCAAATGATACCGAATAGATTCGGTTTCCATGTCAACATCAGACCGGTACTGACCTGTTAGAACAAGTGTCTGAATATTTTGTTTCAAATATCATCGGATCATTGAATATTCCAAATTTCACAAGTCCAACCATGTAGAGTTCGAAAATACCTCTCTTACGTTATCACTTGTAGTCAAGATGGAATGATACAAAACTGGAATTGTGATAATCCATCGAAGCAGGAAGCAATTGTCACTCGATGGCAGCTGCTTATGCTCTGGAACATATACTCTCCATAAACATCTGGAGAGGTATTAATCATAATGATCAAAGAAATATTCGATCGACGAAATATCTCTCTCATTTTATCCCCATCCAACCCGAAGAGACGATGTTCACCAAGACTTGGTGGACAGTGGTTTCGATATGATAGCAGGAGTACATACGATGATGAAAACACTCCAGAACCCCTATTCCTGAGATGAATGAGATGTGAGAAAAATAAAAATAAGTGAGAAAACGATTATCTCACTTAAAATGGCTGATTTACCATTACTAATCGGCCATTTTAAGTGAGATGATCGTTTTCTCACTCATTTTTATTTTTCTCACATCTTATTTACCTCAGGAATAGGGGTCCAGGTATGAGTAAGATGAGTTTATAATCCCAGCCTATTGAGGAATAATGTCATTGTTGATTGCAGACTGACTGGAGACTTCGAATCTGTCTTCGATGTGATATTAATCACAGAGTTTCTCAGCCATCTCGTTTCCTTGTCAGTCATAATAATAATAGCCAAGTTGGTGAGTCATATCCAAATATATTCAATCATGGATACAATCATTATGATTATGTATCCTTTCAATCATTGAAGGAAAATTAGATGCAAATTTTCCCATTTTGTTCAGTTTATTCAACACCTTAAGATATTGGGTGATCATTTCCGAAAAACACAACCAAATACTAATTTGTTTGGACATTCATGTCAGCTATAGGCCTATGAATCCAATTTCAGAATAGAGTCACTCAGAAGCGAAACTCGCCCTATCCAGTTTTGAAACGTTTCTGAGATAAACGGGAAAATAAAATTGTATATATTTCCTTAATGCATATTAATCCTATTATTAAGTACCTATATTGAATGAGTTAGTTAACTCCACTCGTCTAAATTCTGAAAATCAGATCAAATGGCTTTATTTATTTCAAATCAATTGTTTTAGGTTGGATAAGACGAGTTTTGAATCAACAAATGTTTTGAATCCAAACTATCAGGAGGTGTTCAAAGGTGGTGCATGTAAATAGCTTAGAGATTTTGTAACAATTTACAGCATGCTGATTGGTTAAATGGATAAGACAAGTTTTGAAAACTACAACTTGATGGATTAGACCAGTTTTGAAGTAAATGCATAAGTTTGAATGATTGTTATGCCTGGATCAGACAAGTTTTGTTGCAAACTGATTCTAGAATATTATAGGCGTCAACCAGACGGAAAAATGACGTATATAACTCTATTTGAGAAAAAAGTGAATGAGGAAAGTTTTGCATCTGAGCGACTCAATCAATACTGTGTAGATATATATTCAATAGGTAATCGTATTCAAGCTGCGTGAATTACTGAAGAAAGAGAAGACAATAAATTAGTTTCCACACAATCCAAGAATCTGATTATTCAAAACAGTTGATGCTTATTAGTTAGGATTTTCAAAATATGTATCACAGTCAATACTCATCAGTTATTGAATTTCCTACTTTTCATCAACTTTTTAGGAAATATCATTCATGCTGTTATATTGCTCATCTACTAGGAAAACGCTATATACGCGTTGTTAGACGAGCGAAAAGTAATAGTATGTCGACTTATTTGCCAAACTTTTGCCTACATTCGCCAATTGGGTGACGTTTAAGTTAGAAATGGGTAAAAACTGCTTCGAGTGGTACCAATTCAGCACATTTTATAGTTTATCTTCGAGATGGCTCACCCGATCGAGCTGAAACATTTCAGAAATGTGTATCAAAATGTGAATCAACTTCACGCTGAATTTCATTCTTCTTGAAAATAAAAATATTTTCTTTTTTTTCTGCCGTGCTATTTTAATGGGCATTTTTGAAATTTCCTAAATTCATAAAAAAGTTACCATCCGATAATGCCACAAAACTATACAGATCTAAGTTAGATGAGGAACCATTATGAAAAAAGTTTGAAGTTGATAGCTGTAGCCGTTTATATACGAAACAAACTGACAAAAAAACATAAAAAAAAACATAAAAACGAACACCAGTTTTTTCCAGTATGTCAAATTGAATCCTCGCTGAAGCTCGTCTGATAATTGCCACATTTTACAGGCAGATATCATGGACTTGAGGGTTATTACACTGATAATGATTTGTGGTTTTGGAATCGTTAACATGTTCTTGCAAGCTCTTTACGCTGAGTTCATCAAGGATGAGGTAAGTACTCGTCAACTGTCATCATACCATGATATACTCGCATGTGATGGTTGAGCGATGAGATTTGATCTGATTTCTTTATTAATCCACAAGATTATCCATTTACAAAAATGCAGAATATTTTTAAAATATCGAATCGGAGTGTCAGCACTTGAAGACTCCGTGAGAATTTTGAGAAATCATTTGTATAATTAACGTTTCAATATATCACTTTTAATTTTGTCATCACTAAATCTCCTTATTATTTCATTCAATCCTATTTTGTTTTCACATTTTTTCTATTCGATCAGTTCCCTTTTTATGTATCAATATATAATATTTTCAATCTATTACTCTATATTATTCTATGTATTTTTCATACTGATTGTTATCCTGTTTTATAATATATTCAGGGACAAATAAAGTTTATTTATTCTTGGCAAACATTGCATTCGTCCTCGAGTATGTGTATTATGTGTTCATGTAAGGATGGGAGTGGTTCGTTTGAAAAAAATGTGACGTTGTTCTAGTACAAAAAAAATGTATAATTTCAACTTCCACTTTCAAAATATCCAAATGGGATCAACGTATAGTATTCCAGAGTTTACATCACAGGAAGTCCTACTAACATTCCAGAATATTTGTATCGTGTAGATCAAACTTGAAATCAAATTTGTAAAAAATCTGTATGACCACAGCGTGACTCATGAGACCCTATTGCATACCAGCAAGAAGCATGCTCGAGATGTCTATCAGCCGAGTTGTAACGTCGTATGTGAATGCTGCTGTTAAACCACATTAGAGCCCTAAAACTAGATTTCAACGAATGGTGAAAATATTCATTTTCCTAATCTCATAGAAACTTGTAATCATCCTCTCAATTACAGAGATTATGATTTGTTCATTCTCCTTCCAGGACCCGGCCTCTTTCGAGTGGTGAAGCAAACAATACTCGATTCTGTTCATGTTTCTGTACAGAATCGGTTATGTCTACGTCGTGACTCAATATCCATCACAAATATATATTTTTTTAATAACATCGAAATTTGATACAAAATCATTGTTCCCCAATTGAGGCTATGGATGAAAGATAGGATCGTTTGGACGGGGCACCACAAGGGCGATCTCACCACCCTTAAATTTTGAAATGTTGATGATTATTCCCAGTTTTCTTCCAAATTGAGAGAAAATAACGTAATATGTTCAATCTCATCCAGTTCCAGGGTTTTCATGTCCTTTAAGAACACCACTAATACGAGGTTTAGGGAAACTTCATGTCACGGCTTCTACACAGACGCCAGTATTGCAACACATACGATGCGATTGATGAAATTCACTCTCGTAACAGAAGGAAAAGGTTCTCACCATTTAAATGTGATGATGAGTTTTTGTTCAAACATTTTCCAATTTTTCACTGATATGAACATTGTTGGCAGCAAGATGCATTGATGGTTGTCTTGAGTTGCCATTTAAAGATGGTGTCCTCAATTCCTTTCTCTTCCATGTTGCGAATATGTACCAATTTGATGACCACATTAAAAGATTTTAGGATTTTACCGATCCTGCGTGGATGAGTAGTGATGAGAGAAACTAACTTCACGTTCACGTCGGCTCAGCTGATAACAGTTGTCATCATGTTTGTTAGCCTGTCAAACGTTTCTACGATACAACATCAGATAGAGCAGCGATCAATGGTTCTCAGGAAAGTACTCAGGTAATGGAACGTGATTTCTAATTAGTGAAGTCACCATCTTCAACCAGCAAACCAACGCAACGTTGAACCGTGAAGTGGAGTTGAAACCTGAATTTCAGTTCTCTGTTGACCTCTAATTGATTAAATCCTAACATACAACGTTCTTCTTCTCCTGAGCTGACGGCCATACTGCAAACTTCAGTTGGCTGAAATAAAATGAAATGAGAAACGCCTTGCTGAAACACATTCAAATTTCATGTTTTTCTTCAGTCGCATTCGATCTTTTGTGATGCAAATCTATAGTGTTCAATAAACTTGTGTATTTTCATTGTTTTGTGAAGATTTCCAAATTCTTTTTGTGAATAATAAATGAGATTCAATCAATTAAATATGTTCCATATTATGTACAAGTTATTCAAAAATCCGACATAGATTATTCCATCCCAGCATATTTTTGAATATCTTGATATATTGTTGAATATCAGTAATTATAGAGAATTATATATCTTGTTCAATATCTTGTGTGTATATATATATATATATATATATATATATATATATATATATATATATATATATATATATATATATATATATATATATATATATATATATATATATATATATATATATATATTTGAATATATGGGATATTATAGTCATGTCGAAAAAGATACACCTCGAACGGGATCCCGGTCGTGGCGTATCTTTTTCGACATAACTATAATATCCCAAAATATCTTGATATTGGATCGTATCCAAGAAATTTAATCATCAAATTATCATATGAATAAATAAATATATATATATATATATATATATATATATATATATATATATATATATATATATATATATATATATATATATATATATATATATATATATATGCCTACCATCACAGTTTTTCCATGATGAACATATATTTTCGTGAAATAGTATGATATGTGCAAGTTCACAAGTTCATGTTCAAGTTTCATCCAGGATTAATACGCTCACTTTCAGAATAAGATTCATGCTGACTTTGCTGACTGATACTGACTGCTGATGATGACTTGCAGTCCCTCTGAAGTCCATCCAATCATCTCTCAGCATTCATTGAATCATTTTCTCTATCATAATTGAAAATCGCTGTCAGGCTTCATTTTATTCTGTCATCAATTTTTCACATGAATAATAAACACACTGAACAGTCGAATAAAATTCACGAAGTCTTCAAGTAAGTCTCGACTGTGAGAGAAAGAAATATTTTTAGAGTCTGTATTTGTTTCAGCTCACTGGTGTTACGGATCATTCGAGCAATTGACTCAAATTCATTTCTTCATCACATCTTGAATGAGAAGCTGCTCATATACATGGTCATCATTTCACTCATGAAGACGTCAAATGAAATTAAATCAATATTCTGTGAATCCAAATAATGTCATTGAGAAATCTGAAATTGTTTTTAAGGTTTGATTTATCATTCAATTCACCATTGTAGATCGTCCGCCCTCGGGATGTCACAAAATACAAAAACCAATCAAGTGGACAGTGAAGCAGGGAAAAATAGGGAAATAGCCAATCAAGGTATCTAAAATTTCTCCTGCTTCGTATAAGTCACGGCCATCTACAATGGTCAATTGAATCGATTATTTGATGGACAAGAACCGATGTTTTGCACGACATTGACACACTTTGTCTTGAATTAATTATTGAAGTGCCGTGCACCTCAGTTTCGGTTCTGAAAATTCTTGATATATATATATAATTCATCGGTGTGTAATACTTATGCTCATTTAAAATGGCCATCACCTGGAACCTTCCCGAACGATATCCGCCACTTCGACTGAACTGGAGAACAATAGTGAAGGTGAAGCGTGTGCAACGGTTAGATGAGCATGGCGGAATTTTTCATCTCATGTGATGGTGGGAACAATTCGTTTTTTTTTCGTTTTCTCGTGGGTCAGAGAAATCAACCAATCGATTTGGAAATTTTTATGGACATTGGCGATATATTCCGAATGGCTTCCGAATGGAGACCAAATGGATACGAGAAGTATCGATTCAATTTTCCTAATTGGAAACAAATCGACGAATGTGAAAAATCAAGAAAATAATCACATCTAATTCAATTAGACAAATCTCAATTTCATCCGATCGGATAGCAATTTTCGCAGTGGGTCAATGATATTCTATGTATGTTTCTTCCTAATTAGAGAAATATTGTTCATTCCATTTCCGAGAATATTAACTTCAATTGGGGAAATATCAGATATTCAGTTTAAGCTTTGTTGTGGATGATGAATTCTCATTAAAGTTTGTATTCTTTTTTTTTCAATATAGGTATACATTCGAGTGTTCATAAAATATCCACCAGGCCTGAATCAGTCTCATCTGTGGTATGAATACAGGGAAATACAATGTACATAAGGTATGAATTATGGTGAAAAAAAACAATTATTCTATAAGCAATGAACAATAATTCATGTTTGTATATATGAAATGAATAATTATATATTCATATGATGATGACATCCATTTAAATAATCGAAAACCAATAATGATAATATATTTGCTGTCTCTATTTGATCCGCATACAATACTACATAGAATACATAGAATCAAGTCATTGAAGGATCTTAAGAAATTGAATTACATTTGAAACAATGAATAATTATGATAAGCTGCATCTTGATGAGAAAAAGTCAGTGGGAATGCATTTAGAACATGATCACTTAAGTAGATTTCAAATAACTTATCAGACTCATTGTCATGATGGTTTAATATATATTCATTTGGAGGATAATAAGCTTCTCGTATCCAAAGTTTTTTTGATTCGATTCTGATCGAACTTTGACAGTGATTCGAAATTTTGTATAGCTTCCGGTCATTTCTGAAGATATCTGATATTATAGGTTCGATGGTATTATTTGCTGAACACATATCATAGGGACAGATAACCTGTTCTTGTTGACTTGTTGAATCATGTAGAGTGATTTCTGATCAGTTCAGTTCTTAAGTTTCAAAGTTTCCAAGTTCATTTAGCTTTCTCAAATTTGGAGGTCTCTATTGTTTCGAGAAAGCCGTACATCGCAGTGGTCGATTTCTCGCAACACGCTCTAGATCGTGACAAGAACATGTTCATCTATTATTAACAGACATTTCTCAATCACTTCACCAAATATTCGTCCGCAGTGTCTATGAGTAATTCTATAACAGTTGTGAGAAGCGAACTGTGGACTCAAGTAGTGCTTACCTTATCTGTACTTCTCGTATAAAACAGTTGTCTT
>OZ023336.1:13667771-13677771 GCA_964007535.1 Brachyptera risi | reverse complement strand
AATTATAATCACTATATTCAATTGATCTTAGTGAGGTCATCAGAAAATCACTCGAGTGACCTCCATATGTTCTGAGTACAAACTTCTCGGGCTAGATGGCTGACCGTCTGTCGTTCAGCACCGCAGTCACACCCTGGAGATGGGATCTTGCCCACTCATACAGGGTGTGACTGCGGTGCTGACCGTCTGTCGTTCAGCACCGCAGTCACACCCTGGAGATGGGATCTTGCCCACTCATACAGGGTGTGACTGCAGTGCTGATCGTCTGTCGTTCAGCACCGCAGTCACACCCTGGAGATGGGATCTTGCCCACTCATACAGGGTGTGACTGCGGTGCTGACCGTCTGTCGTTCAGCACCGCAGTCACACCCTGGAGATGGGATCTTGCCCACTCATACAGGGTGTGACTGCGGTGCTGACCGTCTGTCGTTCAGCACCGCAGTCACACCCTGGAGATGGGATCTTGCCCACTCATACAGGGTGTGACTGCGGTGCTGACCGTCTGTCGTTCAGCACCGCAGTCACACCCTGGAGATGGGATCTTGCCCACTCATACAGGGTGTGACTGCGGTGCTGACCGTCTGTCGTTCAGCACCGCAGTCACACTCTGGAGATGGGAGCTTGCCCACTCATACAGGGTGTGACTGCGGTGCTGACCGTCTGTCGTTCAGCACCGCAGTCACACTCTGGAGATGGGATCTTGCCCACTCATACAGGGTGTGACTGCGGTGCTGACCGTCTGTCGTTCAGCACCGCAGTCACACCCTGGAGATGGGATCTTGCCCACTCATACAGGGTGTGACTGCGGTGCTGACCGTCTGTCGTTCAGCACCGCAGTCACACCCTAGAGATGGGATCTTGCCCACTCATACAGGGTGTGACTGCGGTGCTGACCGTCTGTCGTTTAGCACCGCAGTCACACCCTGGAGATGGGATCTTTCCCACTCATACAGGGTGTGACTGTGGTGCTGACCGTCTGTCGTTCAGCACCGCAGTCACACCCTGGAGATGGGATCTTGCCCACTCATACAGGGTGTGACTGTGGTGCTGACCGTCTGTCGTTCAGCACCGCAGTCACACTCTGGAGATGGGATCTTGCCCACTCATACAGGGTGTGACTGCGGTGCTGACCGTCTGTCGTTCAGCACCGCAGTCACACCCTGGAGATGGGATCTTGCCCACTCATACAGGGTGTGACTGCGGTGCTGACCGTCTGTCGTTCAGCACCGCAGTCACACCCTGGAGATGGGATCTTGCCCACTCATACAGGGTGTGACTGCGGTGCTGACCGTCTGTCGTTCAGCACCGCAGTCACACCCTGTATGAGTGGGCAAGATCCCATCTCCAGGGTGTGACTGCGGTGCTGAACGACAGACGGTCAGCACCGCAGTCACACCCTGGAGATGGGATCTTGCCCACTCATACAGGGTGTGACTGCGGTGCTGACCGTCTGTCGTTCAGCACCGCAGTCACACTCTGGAGATGGGATCTTGCCCACTCATACAGGGTGTGACTGCAGTGCTGATCGTCTGTCGTTCAGCACCGCAGTCACACCCTGGAGATGGGATCTTGCCCACTCATACAGGGTGTGACTGCGGTGCTGACCGTCTGTCGTTCAGCACCGCAGTCACACTCTGGAGATGGGATCTTGCCCACTCATACAGGGTGTGACTGCAGTGCTGATCGTCTGTCGTTCAGCACCGCAGTCACACTCTGGAGATGGGAGCTTGCCCACTCATACAGGGTGTGACTGCGGTGCTGACCGTCTGTCGTTCAGCACCGCAGTCACACCCTGGAGATGGGATTCTGCCCACTCATACAGGGTGTGACTGCGGTGCTGATCGTCTGTCGTTCAGCACCGCAGTCACACTCTGGAGATGGGATCTTGCCCACTCATACAGGGTGTGACTGCGGTGCTGACCGTCTGTCGTTCAGCACCGCAGTCACACTCTGGAGATGGGATCTTGCCCACTCATACAGGGTGTGACTGCGGTGCTGACCGTCTGTCGTTCAGCACCGCAGTCACACTCTGGAGATGGGATCTTGCCCACTCATACAGGGTGTGACTGCAGTGCTGATCGTCTGTCGTTCAGCACCGCAGTCACACTCTGGAGATGGGATCTTGCCCACTCATACAGGGTGTGACTGCAGTGCTGACCGTCTGTCGTTCAGCACCGCAGTCACACCCTGGAGATGGGATCTTGCCCACTCATACAGGGTGTGACTGCGGTGCTGACCGTCTGTCGTTCAGCACCGCAGTCACACCCTGGAGATGGGATTCTGCCCACTCATACAGGGTGTGACTGCGGTGCTGACCGTCTGTCGTTCAGCACCGCAGTCACACTCTGGAGATGGGATCTTGCCCACTCATACAGGGTGTGACTGCAGTGCTGATCGTCTGTCGTTCAGCACCGCAGTCACACTCTGGAGATGGGATCTTGCCCACTCATACAGGGTGTGACTGCAGTGCTGATCGTCTGTCGTTCATCACCGCAGTCACACCCTGGAGATGGGATCTTGCCCACTCATACAGGGTGTGACTGCGGTGCTGACCGTCTGTCGTTCAGCACCGCAGTCACACCCTGGAGATGGGATCTTGCCCACTCATACAGGGTGTGACTGCAGTGCTGACCGTCTGTCGTTCAGCACCGCAGTCACACTCTGGAGATGGGATCTTGCCCACTCATACAGGGTGTGACTGCAGTGCTGATCGTCTGTCGTTCAGCACCGCAGTCACACTCTGGAGATGGGATCTTGCCCACTCATACAGGGTGTGACTGCAGTGCTGACCGTCTGTCGTTCAGCACCGCAGTCACACCCTGGAGATGGGATCTTGCCCACTTATACAGGGTGTGACTGCGGTGCTGACCGTCTGTCGTTCAGCACCGCAGTCACACCCTGGAGATGGGATTCTGCCCACTCATACAGGGTGTGACTGCGGTGCTGACCGTCTGTCGTTCAGCACCGCAGTCACACCCTGGAGATGGGATCTTGCCCACTCATACAGGGTGTGACTGCGGTGCTGACCGTCTGTCGTTCAGCACCGCAGTCACACCCTGGAGATGGGATCTTGCCCACTCATACAGGGTGTGACTGCAGTGCTGATCGTCTGTCGTTCAGCACCGCAGTCACACCCTGGAGATGGGATCTTGCCCACTCATACAGGGTGTGACTGCGGTGCTGACCGTCTGTCGTTCAGCACCGCAGTCACACCCTGGAGATGGGATCTTGCCCACTCATACAGGGTGTGACTGCGGTGCTGACCGTCTGTCGTTCAGCACCGCAGTCACACCCTGGAGATGGGATCTTGCCCACTCATACAGGGTGTGACTGCGGTGCTGACCGTCTGTCGTTCAGCACCGCAGTCACACCCTGGAGATGGGATCTTGCCCACTCATACAGGGTGTGACTGCGGTGCTGACCGTCTGTCGTTCAGCACCGCAGTCACACTCTGGAGATGGGAGCTTGCCCACTCATACAGGGTGTGACTGCGGTGCTGACCGTCTGTCGTTCAGCACCGCAGTCACACTCTGGAGATGGGATCTTGCCCACTCATACAGGGTGTGACTGCGGTGCTGACCGTCTGTCGTTCAGCACCGCAGTCACACCCTGGAGATGGGATCTTGCCCACTCATACAGGGTGTGACTGCGGTGCTGACCGTCTGTCGTTCAGCACCGCAGTCACACCCTGGAGATGGGATCTTGCCCACTCATACAGGGTGTGACTGCGGTGCTGACCGTCTGTCGTTTAGCACCGCAGTCACACCCTGGAGATGGGATCTTTCCCACTCATACAGGGTGTGACTGTGGTGCTGACCGTCTGTCGTTCAGCACCGCAGTCACACCCTGGAGATGGGATCTTGCCCACTCATACAGGGTGTGACTGTGGTGCTGACCGTCTGTCGTTCAGCACCGCAGTCACACTCTGGAGATGGGATCTTGCCCACTCATACAGGGTGTGACTGCGGTGCTGACCGTCTGTCGTTCAGCACCGCAGTCACACCCTGGAGATGGGATCTTGCCCACTCATACAGGGTGTGACTGCGGTGCTGACCGTCTGTCGTTCAGCACCGCAGTCACACCCTGGAGATGGGATCTTGCCCACTCATACAGGGTGTGACTGCGGTGCTGACCGTCTGTCGTTCAGCACCGCAGTCACACCCTGTATGAGTGGGCAAGATCCCATCTCCAGGGTGTGACTGCGGTGCTGAACGACAGACGGTCAGCACCGCAGTCACACCCTGGAGATGGGATCTTGCCCACTCATACAGGGTGTGACTGCGGTGCTGACCGTCTGTCGTTCAGCACCGCAGTCACACTCTGGAGATGGGATCTTGCCCACTCATACAGGGTGTGACTGCAGTGCTGATCGTCTGTCGTTCAGCACCGCAGTCACACCCTGGAGATGGGATCTTGCCCACTCATACAGGGTGTGACTGCGGTGCTGACCGTCTGTCGTTCAGCACCGCAGTCACACTCTGGAGATGGGATCTTGCCCACTCATACAGGGTGTGACTGCAGTGCTGATCGTCTGTCGTTCAGCACCGCAGTCACACTCTGGAGATGGGAGCTTGCCCACTCATACAGGGTGTGACTGCGGTGCTGACCGTCTGTCGTTCAGCACCGCAGTCACACCCTGGAGATGGGATTCTGCCCACTCATACAGGGTGTGACTGCGGTGCTGATCGTCTGTCGTTCAGCACCGCAGTCACACTCTGGAGATGGGATCTTGCCCACTCATACAGGGTGTGACTGCGGTGCTGACCGTCTGTCGTTCAGCACCGCAGTCACACTCTGGAGATGGGATCTTGCCCACTCATACAGGGTGTGACTGCGGTGCTGACCGTCTGTCGTTCAGCACCGCAGTCACACTCTGGAGATGGGATCTTGCCCACTCATACAGGGTGTGACTGCAGTGCTGATCGTCTGTCGTTCAGCACCGCAGTCACACTCTGGAGATGGGATCTTGCCCACTCATACAGGGTGTGACTGCAGTGCTGACCGTCTGTCGTTCAGCACCGCAGTCACACCCTGGAGATGGGATCTTGCCCACTCATACAGGGTGTGACTGCGGTGCTGACCGTCTGTCGTTCAGCACCGCAGTCACACCCTGGAGATGGGATTCTGCCCACTCATACAGGGTGTGACTGCGGTGCTGACCGTCTGTCGTTCAGCACCGCAGTCACACTCTGGAGATGGGATCTTGCCCACTCATACAGGGTGTGACTGCAGTGCTGATCGTCTGTCGTTCAGCACCGCAGTCACACTCTGGAGATGGGATCTTGCCCACTCATACAGGGTGTGACTGCAGTGCTGATCGTCTGTCGTTCAGCACCGCAGTCACACCCTGGAGATGGGATCTTGCCCACTCATACAGGGTGTGACTGCGGTGCTGACCGTCTGTCGTTCAGCACCGCAGTCACACCCTGGAGATGGGATCTTGCCCACTCATACAGGGTGTGACTGCAGTGCTGACCGTCTGTCGTTCAGCACCGCAGTCACACTCTGGAGATGGGATCTTGCCCACTCATACAGGGTGTGACTGCAGTGCTGATCGTCTGTCGTTCAGCACCGCAGTCACACTCTGGAGATGGGATCTTGCCCACTCATACAGGGTGTGACTGCAGTGCTGACCGTCTGTCGTTCAGCACCGCAGTCACACCCTGGAGATGGGATCTTGCCCACTTATACAGGGTGTGACTGCGGTGCTGACCGTCTGTCGTTCAGCACCGCAGTCACACCCTGGAGATGGGATTCTGCCCACTCATACAGGGTGTGACTGCGGTGCTGACCGTCTGTCGTTCAGCACCGCAGTCACACCCTGGAGATGGGATCTTGCCCACTCATACAGGGTGTGACTGCGGTGCTGACCGTCTGTCGTTCAGCACCGCAGTCACACCCTGGAGATGGGATTCTGCCCACTCATACAGGGTGTGACTGCGGTGCTGACCGTCTGTCGTTCAGCACCGCAGTCACACTCTGGAGATGGGATCTTGCCCACTCATACAGGGTGTGACTGCAGTGCTGATCGTCTGTCGTTCAGCACCGCAGTCACACTCTGGAGATGGGATCTTGCCCACTCATACAGGGTGTGACTGCAGTGCTGATCGTCTGTCGTTCAGCACCGCAGTCACACCCTGGAGATGGGATCTTGCCCACTCATACAGGGTGTGACTGCGGTGCTGACCGTCTGTCGTTCAGCACCGCAGTCACACCCTGGAGATGGGATCTTGCCCACTCATACAGGGTGTGACTGCAGTGCTGACCGTCTGTCGTTCAGCACCGCAGTCACACTCTGGAGATGGGATCTTGCCCACTCATACAGGGTGTGACTGCAGTGCTGATCGTCTGTCGTTCAGCACCGCAGTCACACTCTGGAGATGGGATCTTGCCCACTCATACAGGGTGTGACTGCGGTGCTGACCGTCTGTCGTTCAGCACCGCAGTCACACTCTGGAGATGGGATCTTGCCCACTCATACAGGGTGTGACTGCGGTGCTGACCGTCTGTCGTTCAGCACCGCAGTCACACTCTGGAGATGGGATCTTGCCCACTCATACAGGGTGTGACTGCGGTGCTGACCGTCTGTCGTTCAGCACCGCAGTCACACCCTGGAGATGGGATCTTGCCCACTCATACAGGGTGTGACTGCGGTGCTGACCGTCTGTCGTTCAGCACCGCAGTCACACCCTGGAGATGGGATCTTGCCCACTCATACAGGGTGTGACTGCGGTGCTGACCGTCTGTCGTTCAGCACCGCAGTCACACTCTGGAGATGGGATCTTGCCCACTCATACAGGGTGTGACTGCGGTGCTGACCGTCTGTCGTTCAGCACCGCAGTCACACCCTGGAGATGGGATCTTGCCCACTCATACAGGGTGTGACTGCGGTGCTGACCGTCTGTCGTTCAGCACCGCAGTCACACTCTGGAGATGGGATCTTGCCCACTCATACAGGGTGTGACTGCAGTGCTGATCGTCTGTCGTTCAGCACCGCAGTCACACCCTGGAGATGGGATCTTGCCCACTCATACAGGGTGTGACTGCGGTGCTGACCGTCTGTCGTTCAGCACCGCAGTCACACCCTGGAGATGGGATCTTGCCCACTCATACAGGGTGTGACTGCGGTGCTGACCGTCTGTCGTTCAGCACCGCAGTCGCACCCTGGAGATGGGATCTTGCCCACTCATACAGGGTGTGACTGCGGTGCTGACCGTCTGTCGTTCAGCACCGCAGTCACACCCTGGAGATGGGATCTTGCCCACTCATACAGGGTGTGACTGCGGTGCTGACCGTCTGTCGTTCAGCACCGCAGTCACACCCTGGAGATGGGATCTTGCCCACTCATACAGGGTGTGACTGTACATCCATCCACCATGATCGATCCCAGTCCTGCTCAGTGTGGCCCTGGACCCGAATTCACAAAAGGTCAGAACTTTGATCCGGCTCAAAGTTACTACATTTTACAGATATAATAATATCATATTCTCATCCATTATCTCCAATTCTCTGATCCTCATCTTCAATTAAATCTATCATCATTATGAATCTGAATTATTATTATTATATTCGAGACAGTATCAAAGTTCATTGGTAATATCTTTGTAGCAACTTCGATCGGGGTCAAAGTTGATATCCCGATCAAAACTATGACCTTTCGTGAATTCTGCCCCAGGTTGCACGAGGTAACTCAAAGCATATTTTTTCGTTATAGGATTCGGATGTTTCAAAGAGGAGACACGGTCCAGTCGCTGGCTAGCAGTACCTCATTACGCCACGCTGATTCACGCGTCACTCCAGCTGTTGATATTGCAACCGATGAACGTTGTTGCCAACTGGGGAAATATAATAACAGTGACTTCGTCCATATTGATGATGATTTTCTACACGTTCATATTAGTCGTGTTCGAAAGTTGGTACTATCGTCGAGCAGATATAAGACAGCTGGTGGATGATTTGCATAAAATGGAAGACCATCACTCGTCGCGAAATGAATATGCAAGTTGGGCGCAACAAAAAACGAACCGATTTACAACGTTGATGACGAAGGGATTGATTGTCGTTGCCGTTTTCGTTGATAGCACATTAGTTCCTCTTGTCACCATCATTTACACATATCCTAACAGGAAATACTTTCACAGGTGATTTCAATGGACAACTATCCACTAAAAAGAGCTGAAATATTGGTAGTTATATGAGAGAGATATTCAAATTGATTCCACCCGATATATATATGAACATTTCTATTTTCCAACTATCAAGTTTTCGGTCCACTTGTTGATCAGTCCCACCACACTCTTTGTTTCTCATTTTCAATCATGACACATGCCCTCTCTCTCTCTCTCTCTCTCCCTCTCTCTCTTCTCTCTCTCTCTCTCTCTTTCTCTCTTTCTCTCTCTCTCTCTCTCTCTCTCTCTGTCTCTCTCTCTCTCTCTCTCTCTCTCTCTCTCTCTTTGGTTGAAACGACCTTCATCTTCGAATAGAAGATCTCCATCAGACACAGAATGGCAATGAATGAGATACACAAAAAGTATATGGTGACCAATATAAAGATTATTCATAGATATATAGATCGTAAAAATGATAACAGTTTGTTGAAATTTCATTCAACGCGATATTATGATTGGAATACTGATATTCCACTCGATGATATTCTGATGAGAATTTCGTAATTCACGGAAACATTTTCTGAACGGAATGCTAAACCGATTCAGTCAAAACATAATCTCCATCTATTCTGGTACAACACTTGTTTCCAGAGAACAGATTTCAAGTTGATTGGTCATCTCACTCGACCTGTATGAAGTAAGAAAAAAATCAATACGGGCCCGATTTGTCTGAAATGTATTCTTCACAACAATTAATTGATCATCCTCTGCCATGTTCGAGCTCGTGAGGAGGAGTGATAGGGAGGAAAATCACTCCCCTCCGATGTACTGTCTCCCGCACCCTACATGCCTTGACACACCCTCGCATACACACTTACTATTGCCAGGAAGTACGTACATAGCCATAGCTAAGATACTGAGATTGATTGGCCATCGATATTGATTCCTAATCTACTCAATTCTCAATCATCAAGTGATTAAACATACCTTCCGACCCTCTCTATATTTAATTTTTTTCAAGCTTCCTACGCTAATCAACAAATGAGTGTGCTTATATAACTAGGAATATGTTCAACAGCATGTGGTTACCCTACAATGCAACTTCGACGCCGCAGTACCAATTGACTTACATCCCTCTAGTGGCTGTGCTGGCATTCAGCGGCATATTTGTGGTATTGATCACATTTGTTCTGATCGGTATACCCGTTCACGCCATCGCTCAATTCTACATACTCCGCCACAACCTGGAGAATATTCGAGAACACGCAATAGCTCTGGTGACAGAAAACGAAACTGGATACAGACCTGTACAAGTAAGAAGCAAAACAAACCACACATACAAATCACGCATCATAAAAAATATACTTTTTATAAAATATTGAACAAAAAATAGGAACGAAACTATTTGGATTAGTCGTAAGAGTGCACCTAGTGACATTGATACCATACTACTCACATGATTATCTCAACAGAAATGTTTCATCTTTTCGAATTCAGAATTATGAGAATCATCCATCAATATCAAACAATGCCTAATCTATATTCTATTACATATAAATAGTATGTATTTTGCTTCACAGAATGAAAAAAAGCACTCAGCCTGAGTGTTCACAAAATTAGGATAACGGTCGACGTCATGTAGGCCCACACTAGTACACGTTTTGTTATTCATTACCTCTCAGTACCGAAGCAAAGCACATTACTGATACACTCAATATTTATTTACTGTTGGAACCTTCAAAAATCATTGTCTCTGTATCACACTTGCTGAATACTCCTCGACGCGTGGCAGCGCGTCCACACTCATCCACTGTTCTCCACACTCATCTCGTGTCCTTCACTTTTGCACCATCTTCCTCGCATTCAATCAATGGACGGCCGAATGACGAGCA
>OZ023336.1:13617771-13665271 GCA_964007535.1 Brachyptera risi | reverse complement strand
GTCTTGAACGTCAAGACATAGCTGAGAGTGATATTTATTGTTGAAGATATACAACAATGCTGACGTTGTATCGAAAACCTTCGGAGACGACACAAAGATGTCAGAATGGTCAGGTGAAGTATTTCATGGGAGACACCATAGAAAGCTTCAAAATCGCAATGTTGACACAGACACATCGAATGAATGACTACAAGCAGTATACCTACTCGGGAATACGGAAGGATTCATTATGGAAATTCAGGTCAAAGTAATCATGAAGAATAATCACCAAAAATACATATTGAAGGGTGGCAAAGTAGACGATAAGTGTCGCAAGTGTCATGGAGAGGTACAAATGTGGAGCACATAGTATCGGGATGTCCTTAGCCATCCCACACGGACCACTTACATAGGCATTATCGGGTGGTCAATATCATACTCCGAAAAATTGCCATGAACTATGACCTTGTCAAGAAGCACACTGCGTGATTAGGCCTGTACTACAAATATGAGCTCGAAAAATGTATTCGATGGCGAAGATTACATCCTTCACTATGAACGTGCTCTATGAACCGATGAAACTATACACAGCAACAGTTCAGTCATCATAACTGTAGGCGAGGAGGAAAAAATAGAAAATAATCGTGGACGTGGCTGTTGCTGCATTATGCCGTGGTGTGAAGAATACATGGAAGGTGAAAATCAACATTATATAAGAAATTGAAAACCAGGGTCGAACAATTTTGGAATTATTCAAGAGTTGTTATATGCTATCAGTTGTCTCTACGAACTGTCTCATTACGAGGAAATCACACGAAATTGCATCAAACATGTTGGTAATAATCCCTGCACATACATCGAGATGCAGAACGCTGCCACTCTGAATACATGCAGAAATGTACTCAAGTTCATCAGCACTGATCAGACGAACTTTAGCGAGGATTCAATTTGACATACTGAAACAAATTGGTGTTTGTTGCCATGTTTTTTTTTTCAATGTCTTTTGTCGGTTCTCCACAGGTCAAACGACTACAGGTATCAACTTCAAAATTTTATCATCATGGCTTCTCATCCAGCTCAGATCTGTATAGTTGTGTGGCATTATCGGATGATAACTTTTATTTTTATGAATTTTATAAATTATAAAAATGCTTATTAGAATAAAACAGCGGGAAAAAGAGAATATTTTTATTTGAAAAAAAATGAAATTGCGCGTGAAGTTGAATAACATTTTGATACACAATTCTGAAAATGTTCAGCTTAATCGGGTCAGCCATTTTGAAGAAAGAACATAAAACGTGCTAAATTGGTAGCAGTTTCAACCCTTTCATAACTTAAATGTCACCCAATTGGTGAATGTAGGCAAAAGTTTGGCTAAAAAGTCAACACACCATTATTATCCGCTCGTCTAACAACGCATGTCGTTTTCTTGGTCAATAGCAAGATAAATAAAATGATCGAGTCTTATTAATATATTTTAGTTCAGTTCCGTTTTTATTTCAACTCTCACGGAAAACTCTCATCATTTGAATATGGTTTCCATGTATTTTTCCGGTGTCTCACCCTAGAAAACTATGCAAAATCGTGAAATGGAATCGGAGTGGGCGAGATAGATAAAACAAAGTTCATTGTGTCCTGAAACTCACTGAAAAAATCATATTTTAAATAAAATATATCTGAATTCAGAACACATATTGCCAATATGACGAGATCACATCGAATTCTTGTCGATATCCAAGCTCAGAATTCTCGTGGATGCACTCGATGTGAGACGGTCAATTCTATTCCGTATGACAGGCTTTCACCGCGTCTCACCCAAGACTTTTGTATCGTTATTATTGACAGATGGGTTTTTCACATGAAATCAGTCATTTAGACGCCAAACTACAGTGTTTCCTGCAAGTTCAAGCTCGCCTGGATCTTCGTTCACGATTAGTATGTTGGTGTCGTCCTCGTACTGCTTGATGTGAACATTCGTGTTTGGTATAGATAGATCATTGATATATCAAGAAGAGAAAAGGACCAAGAATGAATCCCTGAGGAACTCCAACCGTGAGCTTTTCTTCAAGGAGAGAGTCCACTGGAACCATGAACCCATATGAGGCTAATACTATATGAATCTCAAGATATTAACGGAAGCTTTTATCCAACTTCTGGATTTGGAAGGTTGCCAATGTATTTGTGTTCAGAAAAGCCGTGGCTGTCATAACGAGGAAGTGGTGTTGAAAATCGGAGTGGGAACCAGCGACAGAACTCTGGCCGAAATTTTGTCGGTCGATCCGAAGAAAAAGTAGAATAGAAACCAAGCTTAATGCTATATTTTCCACTATTAGTATCAGTCCAGTAAGAAAATACCTAACAACCTTCAAGCTATCGAGGTGTTTTTCCCATTGAGCCTACAATAATCATTCATCAACATTTTATTCATTGTAATCATTTCTGTTCGAAGGTTTCTTGGTGACATGGAAACGATATTCAATCCAGTATTGTTCTTGGTTGTCACATGCAACTATCTGTTGCTGGGCTTGTTCCTGGTGTTCTTGCAATCGGTATGTAGGCCTGATGATGATAATGATAATGATTCAATGATAATAATAAAATGATATTTCTCATTTTTCAAGGATTTTCACCACTATTTGATTGATAAATGTTGATGTTTCTTATTATTTCATATATGAAGTCACAAGAAGTTAACTCGTCTCCAAGGTTACTAACATTTTTTGATACATGATGATGAAGTGGATGATGAATACATATTCAGTCTGTATGATCATGAATGATTCATCCAGATAACAGACCAGTTGATTTGCCAGAAATCATCCCCTAATCTCATCTATGGATGATAATATCGAGATGGGCCCCTAGGTCTTAGAGAATTCATCTTTCCATGTCGGCTTCACAATTGATTGTTGAATAATTTTTGGAATTGCATGATGAAAATAAGGTGGAATGATGGACTGCGCCATAATCGGACATTTCCGTTCTTAGAAAATGATGAAACTGGAAGAGAATTTCTCTCAATCTTATGCAGACACTTCTCACTCCAATTATATTTGAATTTCATATTTATATCCATCATATTATTCATATTCCATCGGGAAAATGCGATTTTTTTCATCAAATCAAGTTGACAAAAAACAAAGCTCTTTGGGGAGTAACACTTCCATCGAATGAATGAATGAGCTCGTGGGAAGCATCGAGCTCACGATCACGACTCAGGCATCTAAATCACGTGGATAAAGAAACAAACCATGTTCGAAATGATGAATTAAAATGATGTTCAGAAAGCTGAATGAATAGAGAAAGAGAGGGTGATGAAATGACCACGCTGTCGGTGTCACCCCAAAAAAGGAGGGGCCCAATCTTTCCGACACTCCCCGAAATTCAACCTGCGAGATCTTATGCAGTATTTACCCTCCTTCCAAAAAAAAAAATAAAAAAATAATCTATCAAAAAATTACGAAATTAAAAAATGAACTCCATTCCAATAATTTCGAGTGATGAGCTATATTTGGCTTCTGCTACGATATATGAAGATATGTCCTAACTGTGTTTAACTGTGTTTACCACTCAGAATTTGAACACCAATTCCCATCTGGCACTAGTCTTTCAACGCTTGCGTCACTGTAACTATGAAAACTGGGCCCTTTCATCTTTCAACGCCGCAACGCCGCGCTGCAATCAAGCGAGAAACTTGCTCGCTGATTTTTCAAAGCATATTGCAAGTTGCTCGACGTTGAACTATGACCGTACCTGTTTATGCAGAACTTTTTAGTGTGGTTTTCCACCGGTAGCCTAATCGAAACTATTTTTCCGGTCAAAATATCATCGATATCGCTCTCTCTTCAATCAATTATTCTCAGCTTTATTTTTTTTCATTGGTCGAATACACTGATACAGAAAGAAAAACACAATCACAACAAAAAACATCCACAAATTCATTCAAAAAAAGCTCAACCGTAGGTTGGGATAGTGAATTATAGGTGAAAATTAAAATTCGGACGTATCTCTCAAATAGTGAAAGTAATGAATAGATTCGAGTAAAAAGCAAAGAGCAAAACATTGAGTGAGTTGTTACATTCTACTTACAAAGTGTGAGGTATCTTTGATTAGGCCCACTTTCGATTCTGAGCAATCAAGTAACATCGAGTGGCGAGAAATAGTGGACAGTTATGAAAGATTGTGAAAAAATACAACCATTTCGAATCACAACTGAGATCATTGATTCTTTTTCACTCAGATTAATTATGATTCGATGGTTACCGATTCTGATTGGATGAGCGAAGCGAAGACTCAATTTCGCCATACCCGAAAAAAAAGTGACCGTTTTTTTTTCGCGCTCCACAGGTCAAACAAAAATTCAAAATCAGTTGACACTTGGCATACACAAGTGTGATTATCTAATTGGATACTGTAAAGTTCTGAGGCGCAATCGGTTGAACCACTTCTGAGAAAACTCATTTTAAAGTTTTCGAAAATCCCTTTAGAATAACGCGGAGGAAAATATTCGTGGAATAATTTTCATCTGAGACATTTCAAATTCTCAGGGAATTTAAATATAACAATTACACACATTGTTCCGAACTTTCACTTGAATCGGATCAGCCGTTTTGATGTGAAAAAATATATCATGTAATTATTGTGAATCAACTCATAGCTATCAAGATACCAATTAAATCTAAGCCACAGATGTCACCTCTTAACTGTGAACGATTGAAATAAAGCCTTCTTCATCATCATAGAAATTGATTAGATGAGCGTAGCGAAGCTTTCCATTTCACTCGCTGAAAAAAATGGGCTTCGTTTTTATGTTTTTTTGTTTGTAATTATGTACGCGGCATACAGGTCAGTGAAATGAATCAATCAACTTGAAACTTTTTCTGAACGTCGGTGTCATACCAGAATAGGTTGGGATTGTTATTCAGAGGAATCGGTCGGAAGGTTTTTCCGGAAAATAATCGGAAAGTTTGGAAAATCCTCATAAGAATAACCCGGAGGGAAAATACTTGAGAAACAAGAATGTTTCAAAAGCGCTCAAATTCTCACAGAATATGAAAAATACTATTATAAACCTATTCAGAGATTTTTTCAACAATCGAATCAGAAATAATGAAGAAAACGCAATAAACGTGTACATTTTATTGAATATTTGGATCAATTGGTTCTGAAAAGTGTTTATGTGACAGGTTGCAGGTTACTATAAATACTAGGAAAACGCGGGATGCGCGTTGTGAGATGAGCTTAGAAGTATGGCGATCTAGAATGAAAAATAACTTGTCAGCTCAATTTACATCTACAAACCTTGACTCACTTCAAACGTTCAAAAACCTCACCTGCGACTTGCTGATATTTATAGTAACCTGCAACCTGTCGCATAAACACTTTGCAAAACCAATTGATCCAAATATTCAATAAAATGTACACGTTTATCACGTTTTCTTCATTATTTCTCATTCGATTGTTGTAAAAATCTCTGAAAAGGTGTATAATAGTATTTTTCATATTCTGTGAGAATTTGAGAGCTTTTGAAAGATTCTTGTTTCTCAAGTATTTTTCCTCCGGGTTATTCTTATGAGGATTTTCCAAACTTTCCGATTATTTTTCGGAAAAACCTTCCGACCGATTCCTCTGAATAACAATCCCAACCTATTCTGGTATGACACCAACGTTCAGAAAAATTTTCAAGTTGATTGATTCATTTCTCTGACCTGTATGCCGCGTAAATAATTACAAAAAAAAAAAAAAAACATACATAAAAACGAAGCCCATTTTTTTCAGGGTGTGAAATGGAAAGCTTCGCTACGCTCATCTAATCAACAAGTTGCAGGTGAGGTTTTTGAACGTTTGAAGTAAGTCAAGGTTTGTAGATGTGAATTGAGCTGACAAGTTATTTTTCATTCCAGATTGCCATACTTCTAAGCTCATCTCACAACGCGCATCCCGCGTTTTCCTAGTAATCAAAAATAAGATGGCAGTGACCTAATCGTTTGGATATCAAAGTGTAAATAATTATATATATATATATATATATATATATATATATATATATATATATATATATATATATATATATATATATATATATATATTCATATATATATATATATATATATATATATATATATATATATATATATATATATATATATATATATATATATATATATGAATATATCTATATCTATATATATATATATATATATATATATATATATATATATATATATATATATATATATATATATAAATATATATATATATATATATATATATATATATATATATATATATACATATATATATATATATATATATATATATATATATATATATATATATATATATATATATATATATATATATATATATATATATATATATATATATATATATATATATATGATAACCAATCCAAAGATAAGTCGATATGTTCCAGCTTATCCATCAACGCGGCAACACATAACGCATTAGCCCAGTAATTATATCGGAAGGTCACACTGTTTTGATTCCAGATGGATGAATTTGAAGTGACCCTGCTCGTTTTGGTGCTGTTGAGTTTCAGTTCCCTGTCTACTATGTTCATTCTGACGTGGATAATGGAGCAGATTTCGGAGCAGGTAAATCATCAACTTGAGTGATACGCGAACGAATGAAATGAACAAATGAATAGTATTTTCAAGATTTTAATATTTTATTGCCATTTTGAATGTATTTCTTCGTCTATGTCGGTAGATTCAAACAAGACGATGACAATATAATGTAATTTGATCAATTTGTACAAATGAGAAATCATCATCATCATTATATTATTGGATGAGCGAAGCGAAGACTCAATTTCGCCATACCCGGAAAAAAGTGCCGGTTTTTTTTTTTTTTTTTTTTTTGTTCGCGCTTCACAGGTCAGACGCAAATTCAAAATCAGTTGAGACTTGGCACACACAGGTATCCTTATTCAATTCGATACTGTATAGTATTGAGGCGCGATCGGTAGAACCACTTCTGAGAAAACTCATTCCAAAGTTTTCAAAAATCCCATTAGAATAACCCAGAGGAAAAAATTCGTGAAAAATATTTCATCTGAGAGGATTCAAATTCTCGGAGAATCTCAATCTGATAATTGGATGAGCGAAGCGAAGACTCAATTTCACTATACCGAAAAAAAAGTGCCTGTTTTTTTTTTTTTTTTTTTTCGCGCTCCACAGGTCAGACGAAAATTCAAAATCAATTGAAACTTGGCACACACATGAACCCCTGTCTGACTTGATGCTGTATAGTTTTGAGCCGCGATCGGTTGAACTACTTCTGAGAAAACTCATTCCAAAGTTTTCAAAAATCCCATTAGAATAACCCAGAGGAAAATATTCGTGGAAAATATTTCATCTGAAAGGATTCAAATTCTCAGGGAATTTCAATCTGATAATGATACACATTATTCCGAACTTTCACTCAAATCGGATCAGCCGTTTCGATGTAAAAACATATATAATGTTATTTGTGTTACTTATTCAAAGCTATTAAGATACCTATTAAATCAGAGCAACAAGTGTCACCACTTGATTGTAAACGATTGGAACAAAGCCTTTTTGATTATCATATAAATTATTAATGGAAAATAAGATGGCAGTGATGTAATGGTTTGGATCTCAAGGTGTATATATATATATATATATATATATATATATATATATATATATATATATATATATATATATATATATATATATATATATATAATAACCAATCCAGAGATAAGTTGATATGTTCCAGCTCATCCATCAACGCGGAAACACATAACGCGTTTGCCTAGTAATACACATTATTCGAACTTTCACTGAAATCGGATCAGCCGTTTCGATGTAAAAAAATATATAATGTCATTTTTGTTAATTATTCAGAGCTATGAAGATACCTATTGAATCAAAGCAACAAGTGTCACCACTTGATTGTAAACGATTGAAACAAAGCCTTCTTTATTATCATGTGAATTAATAATGGAAAATAAGATGACAGTGATGTAATGGTTTGGATCTCAAGGTGTATATGTATATAATAACCAATCCAAAGATAAGTTGATATGTTGCAGCTCATCCATCTACGCGGCAACACATAACGCGTTTGCCTAGTTATTATTAAACTAGGCAAACGCGTTATGTGTTGCCGCGTTGATGGATGAGCTGTACATATCAACTTATCTTTGGATTGGTTATTATATATATATATATATATATATATATATATATATATATATATATATATATATATATATATATATATATATATATACACCTTGAGATCCAAACCATTCATCACTGCCATCTTATTTTTCATTATTGATTCATATGATAATAAAGAAGGCTTTGTTTCGATCGTTTGAAATCAAGTGGTGACACTTGTTGCTTTGATTCAATAGGTATCTTAATAGCTTTGAATAATTCACAAAAATTACATTATATATTTTTTTACATCGAAACGGCTGATCCGATTTCAGTGAAAGTTCGAAATAATGTGTATCATCATCTGATTGAGATTCTCCGATGATTTGAATCCTCTCAGATGAAATATTTTTCACGAATTTTTTCCTCCGAATTATTCATAAGGGTTTTTTGAAAACTTCAAAATGATCCATATCAAGAATTGTTGAACCGATTTTGCCTCAAAACTATACAGCATCAAGTCAGATAGGGGTTCATGTGTGTGCCAAGTTTCATCATGATCTGAATTTCTGTTTGACCTGTAGAGCGCGAAAAAAAACAGAAAAAAAAACACATTCGATTTTTCAAATACAGTGAAATTGAGTCTTCGCTACGCTCATCCAATTATAGAAACTTGTGTAAAATAGACCAGGATGATCAGTGCATGGGCCGGAATGGTGTAACTCGCATTGTCAAGTTGTAGAGTGAAGTGTAGAAAATCACCACCTCACAACACACACTCTCATTTGAAGGTCGATCTTCAAACATTGATGATTCAATGATGAAATGGATGAATTCGCGAATAGTGTGAGCCAGGGTACGGTTTTATACAAAAATCTGAATTTCGATAAATTTCACCCTCATTCAAGAGCATGCTCAGTATATGATATATATATATATATATATATATATATATATATATATATATATATATATATATATATATATATATATATATATATATATATATATATATATATATATATATATATATATATATATATATATGTATGGGTCATTCCACGTAACTAAGTTCAATGAGGAAAAAAAATAGAAAAATGTTTAGCTGATTTATTTTTATGAGATGTTTTTCAGCTTGATTTGAGCTGTGTTTGTACACCTCCATATAGTTGCTAGCTTCATTCCTATGGATATGGCAACACTTTGATCATCTATGTTTCTCAGTTTGAAGAATTTGGAGGAAAGTTTCTGCTAACAAGGTATGTAATATTATATTTCCCTTCTTAAATGTAAAAGGTTTGTTTATATTTCAATTATAATTGTTCATTTACCTTCCAGGAAATATCATTTTTCACTTAAAATAATGCATGCAGAGCTTTTCAAAAATATTTTAGGTTATACTCTGTTTTTAATGATACGCGAGTCACCAAAAGAGGTGGTTTCTTACTTTTTTGGTGAGGGGTGATTCCAAAATTGATAGTACTTCATATTTACTTGACTCTTATCATAACTGAGTTGGGGTTTTTTTTTTTTTTTAGGTCTCACCGTTCAGATTTTGTGTACTTTTTAGTTTTTGATACGTGAGTTACCAAATGCTTTTTCCTATGGGGGACACAGGTTAGACTTAGCATTGATAGGCCTATAATGTAACATAGTTATTTTTACTTTAATGCTATGGCATACATTTTTCAGTATGGTCCTAACACCCGCTGAAAAGATGAAGAGGTACCGAGCTAAGCTAAAGGAAGAGAATAAGTATGAGGCTGCCTTAGCGAAACAACGCGCAAGTAGCAACAAGAGCCGTAAGAAGACGGAGATGAAAGCTTCTGCATTACCGCAAGCTGTTCAAGTGTTTCTGCGTAAAGCTGCAAATGAAAACGCGAAAGCTCGCAATGCTAAATGCAGAAAATTGAAACAGGAAAAACAACGTGCCCTACAGACACCGCAAAATGATTCAATGTCGCCGGCATTTAAGAGTGCTTCCTCACTCGGGCGAGCAAAGGCTCGAGCAAGGAAATGTCTGCCCAATCAGTCCAAGCAAAAGTTACACGTGATCAGAGCTTTATACATTGAAGCTGGTTCGCCACCAATTTTGAGTGGAATGTCCGGTTCTCGCCTGCCTCGTTCATCAGCCATAAGCCTGGAACATCTTAATTTAGTAAATACCTTTTTTGAGCGTGACGACATTAGCCGTCAAGCACCTGGGAGGAAAGACGTTATTACGGTCCGAGATGCAGATGGCTCAAAACAAAAAGTTCAAACGCGACACCTTTTATCCTCCATTTCAGAAGCTCACGGCTTATTCGTATCAGAATTTGGTGATATAATCGGTAAGAGTACATTTGCTGCTTTACGCCCTAAACATGTGCAGTTAAGCAACAAGTTACCGCATAACGTATGTTTATGTCGTTATCATGAGAATTTTATTGCTGCAATGCTTGCCGTGAACAAGTGCGTGCCGGAATTTCCTGCGTACGACTTCGACTTCCCCGAACGTTGGTTATGTCACCCCCATACTCATAGTTGCTGGCTCCGAGAGTGCGAAAAGTGCAGGTTTTCTCTAGAAAATAAGTTGGAAGAAATAAAAGAAGAATTTCCCGAATCTGTTTCGTGGCACGTATGGAGAGAGGTGGATGGTAGACTCCACAAAGTAGTTGAAGAAGGTTCAGGTGATGACCTTTTTGATTATATTAAGAAAATTTCTGACCAATTTTTTGAGCACTGTCACACGAAAAGAGAGCAGGCAGGTGCATACCAAGCAGAACGAACAGCTGCAAGCTCCGACGATTTTATCAAAACCAGTGCACTTCTCCAAGTTGATTTCTCTGAAAATTATACCTGTGTATCTCAAGACGAGATCCAAAGTGCACACTGGAACCAAAGCCAAGTAAGTTTATTCACAGCAGCCCTATGACATTCAGGTCAACTACACCCTATTGTATTGGTCTCTGACAATATCTGCCATTCCAAAGATACAGTCATAGCGTACATGGACCGGCTCTTCGAAGAACTGCCTGCAACGATAAAATGCGTGAGCGTTTGGTCGGACGGACCAAGCTCACAGTTCAAAAATAGATTTATTGTCGCTGCCATCCATGATCTTGAGGTACAGCACTCTAAAACAATAACGTGGAATTTCTTTGCCACTTCTCACGGTAAAGGTCCGGTGGATGGTATTGGTGGGGCAGTTAAACGACAAGTGTGGAGCTCCGTGAAGAGCCGTCAATCCACAGTACAGAATGCAATGCAGTTTGTGTTGGCAGCTACACAGAAGTCAGTAAAAGTTGTGGAGCTGTCAAGTGAAGACATACTAAACAGGAACCGTATCTTGAACACTTCTGTAACTTTTCAAGAAGCGCCTGCCATTCAGGGTATTAAGAAGTGTCATTTCATTCAAGTACGGCAAGGTGTACCGTACACTTCTTGTTTGACTAAACTTGCAGCTGACGACGGTGTCGCGGATCCGTCATCTACTGTTTGTGATATCAATCTCGGCGACTGGTACGAGGTGAATTACGACGGCACACTTTTTAAAGGGATCGTCACAGCAATCGAGGAAAATAGTGACGAGGTACCGGTACGAGAGTACCGCGTCAATGTAATGATACCCGTCGGTAAAATCTATTGGAAGTGGCCCGATCATACAGATGAGGTTTTCTACTCGGAAGAAAACGGTGCGAAAAGTCAACCCACCCACTCTCGTCAACTCAAGACAACATTTTGTGATCCTATAAATATTAATGGAGACACTTTTATATTATAATGCATTAATGGAGATACATTTTTAATTTGTTCAAATTTCGAAGTTTCGATGTTATCAAAAAGAAAAAAAAATGGATCATTGTAATGTATTATGATTCATTTTTATTGCTTCACTCATCCTATAAATACTCAAACTTATTAAAAATAGCCTTTGCTGATTCTAAGCTTGCTTTAACTGATGTAATTTGGCTAGCGATACGCGAGTTACTTCGTATTGATACGCGAGTTACCTGAAATAAGATTTGTATCTTTGAGAATATAATTTGCGTTTTACTGAAAATTGCACCCAACGTTCCTTGTCCTATTAACCATCTCTCAAATTATTTATACATCTCTAGTACGTTTGGATTGAAATGAATTCAATTTCTATGTGTTTGCGATAAATCCATCGTCTTATCGGTGATACGCGAGTTACCACCCTTATACATTTTTTTTAACATGAAGGAATTCCAATGTGACATTTTTTTGGTTCTTAAATTATAAGGTGCAAGTCCTTGTATTACAGGATTTTTTTCAGATTTTAAATCTGATATTTAAGGATGTAGGTGCCCTGTTTGCAATGTATAATTCGTCTAAATGATACGCGAGTTACCGTGGAATGACCCACATATATATATATATATATATATATATATATATATATATATATATATATATATAAATATATATATATATATATATATATATATATATATATATGTATATATATATATATATATATATATATATATATATATATATATATATATATATATATATATATATATGAATAAATATATATATATATATATATATATATATATATATATATATATATATATTAAATATATATATATATATATATATATATATATATATAAATATAAATATATTGATATATATATATATATATATATATATATATATATATATATATTTATATATATATATGTATATATATATATATATTCATATATATATATATATATATATATATATATATATATATATATATATATATATATATATTCATATATATATATATATATATATATATATATATATATATATATATATATATATTGATATATATATATATATATATATATATATATATATATATATATATATATATATATATATATATCGATATATATATATATATATATATATATATATATATATATATATATATATATATATATATATATATATATATATATATATATATGAACATATATATATATATAGATATATATATATAGATATATATATCTTTTTTTTCTTCCTATATATATATATATATATATATATATATATATATATATATATATATATATATATATATATATAATATATATATATATATATATATATATATATATATATATATATATATATATAAATATATCATATATATATATATATATATAAATATATATATTCATATATATTGATATATATATATATATATATATATATATATATATATAGGCCTATATATATATATATATATATTTATATATATATATATATATATATATATATATATATATATATATATATATATATATCGATATATATATATATATATATATATATATATATATATTTATATATATATATATATATATATATATATATATATATATATATTTATATATATATATTTAAACATATGAATATAAATATATATATATATATATATATATATATCTCTTTTTTTCTCTATATATTTTTTTTTCTCCCCATATAAATATATATATATATATATATATATATATATATATATATATATATATATATATATATATATATATATATATATATATATATATATATATATATATATTCATTCATCTTATCTGTCATTTCTTTTCTTCTAATCGTTATTTTTTTAAAATAAGTTCCACCACATCACATTCAAAATGACAAATCCCCAATCAACTAACCCACAGCCGGTGAATGCTACTGATGAACTGATACTCATTGAGTTGTGTCGAATGCGTTTCAGAGCTCGCTCGTGCGCGACGCGGCCTACGCGTGTGATTGGCTGGATTCACCCGCCGTGTTCAAGCGCTCCTTGCGAATCCTCATGAGCCGAGCCAATAGCGAGACGGTCATCACGGCCGCCACCTACATCTCCTTCACACTGCCCACATTCGTCAACGTGAGTCATCAGTTCACAGTCATCAACAAAATACCGAGCACACTTGTACTCGATGTCTAGATCATGATTATTTTAAATTGTCTTATATTGCTTTTTTTTCATCTTCATCAATGTTGTTGTGCCTCGCAGTTCAAATTGTTGGAATAAGAAGGGTGTCAATTCACCCAATTTTTCAATCATTGATTGATAATTTCCTACTATTTATACTATCAATATTATTACAACTTATCAATTTAAAAAATATTCTGTATTATGTGTCTTTTAGCCAAAATACTTCTCTAATCAAAGTGTCTTATTTTTTTTATTTTTTTTTATTCCTTTATTAATTTTTTACAAGGCTTACACATTGACACCGTGAAAAATTCCCACAAAGCCAAAGGCTCATCTGTGGAACAGACTAATGCATACAATAATCAGACGTGTCAATTCATGGAAAAAATAAATAATTATTTGAACTATAAAATTGAACTATAACAAGAAACAAACAAGTACCAGCAGACGAAAAACATTATACATTTGAAAATTAAACAAGTCAACAAAGTCATTGATAATGCAATGTGGTTCATTCATGCTTCAGATATGCTCTCATAGATTTTATTTATATATACACATACGCACACATACACCTTTATTAAATAATAATATAAACAAACCCATAACAAAAATAAAGCAACACAATTTGGAGAAATATGAAATAGACAGAGTATAGTAAGTGATGCAAACGTATTTGATAATTATGAATGGACGAAGTTTGTTTCCGTATGAATGCCGATGCGCCTTAAAACCCTAATATTCATTCATTCTGAAATAACGATGACAACGAACGAGTGGTTGGAGGAATGAAGTTATTAGTAAATAGTAGGCCTTAAAAAGTAAAGATTGGTTGCACATATCATGATTTAATTAATAACAAGGTTTAATACTGGTTTTTATGTAATTATTTTTTTTCTTACAATCTTGTACAACTGTCCACTTTTTTTCGTTACTTGATGTAACTTGTTCGCTCAAAATCAATAGAAATCAAAGAAACCTTACACTTCGTCTGTAGAATGTAACAAATCACTAAATGTTTTTCTTTTTTTCTCTTTACTTCAACTACTTTATTATTTTTAATGTTTGAGAAATACGTCCGAATTTAAATTGTACTTATAATTCACTATTTTAATCCACAGTCAAGCCTTCTTTGAAGGGCTTTGTGGATGTTTTTCTGTTGTAATTGTGATTTTCTTTCTGTATCAGCGTATGTGACCAATACAAAAAAAAAAATACCAACCCATCCTAATCCATGTAAGCTGTCCATTAATGATGTCACGCAATTTCAGGGTTTATCACCCCCCCCCCTCCCTTACCTCTCCCTTCCCCTTCGTCTGAGATATTCACAGAGATTATATGACCTCCTCTCCTTCCCTCAATAAAGGGAAAGTGGAATGGAATGCCTTGAAATTATTTTATAAAACATCTTCGAAAAGAAATTTGATATCAACCAATAAAAACTAGAGCATATCAAAAGATTTGTTTCCCTTTCCTTTTCCTTTCCGCCACACTCATCATTTCTTCTCATTGTATTAGGTTTTTATAACCTATGTGCGATGTTTTGATGACGAATAAAAGACTATCTATCTATATATGTCACAATCCAGTCAATATTCACTACTTCCCCTATCAAGATTATTCATGAAAATTCGAAAAAAATGAGATATCAGTGATATGCAATAGTATTACTGGGATATGAAGAAAAAGATTCCCTTGATATTCGCTATTGCACTTTTTTTTATCAATAACTTGACTTGTTTGACACATTATTTATCCCATCAATGGAATTATGTTTGTATGCATTGAACATATTTTGTACGAATCGCAAGGTTTGGGCCTCCACGACATGTTCAACAAATATGACCTCTGAAGCAAAGCAAACGCTTCCTCTATAATGAAGTATTGTTGTGTTGCAGGTGTTGAACAGTGCCTTCTCTTTCTACACGATGATGAGCGACATGTCACACAAGTGATGTGTTCTATGCACCGCCTTCTCTATTCGAATAGCTCGGTTATGGAGCATTAATTCATGAAGTTATATAACCATGGAGATTCATAAAATAATATATATATATATATATATATATATATATATATATATATATATATATATATATATATATATATATATATATATATATATATATATATAGAGAGAGAGAGAGAGAGATATTTAAGCCTATATATGAGTTTTACTTCGCTCTGTACTGATGACTACGATCTTTTGACGTCGGTGAATGATATATATGACATACTGGGATGATGCGATGAAAGCTCATTCAATTATGTGTTCCTGGATAGTGGGAACAGGTCGATTGTGACCTGTTGCTGAGGAACTATCTCAGTTTCGACCTGAACGACAGAAATCACGGAAAAACTTATCGGAATGGTCGACCATGACGGGAACCAAACCGCGATCTCCTGAATGTCAGTACAGTGGCCTGGCCACTCGTCTACTCACATCAATGAAGAATATATGAATATTTTCATATGATAATAATAATGATTATAATAATAATAATGATAAATCTTCTTCATTTGCATACAATTATGAATATACAAAAAAGCGATGTTCAGTGTATGACACCAGCTTTCATTCTGGTGTCACATTGATTGGTCGTCCACATAACCCTATATTCTATTCTATATCCAAGATGAACAAGAATTTTCTCACTTCTCTTTTGCTCTTCCAGTAAGTCTAATTTTATTCTTGATTTGAATGCATGATGTTTCAATTTCTTGTAAGTTGATGGAACCTCGTTATATAGTTTCGGTGCAATGTATGAAAACGAAGATTGTTATTCACCTGTGCGGTGAATTGGTATGTTGAGTGTTTCCCTATGTCTGATATTTGCTGAGTGCATAGTTTCCCTGTTTTGAATTGTTTTTAAAAGATATTCTGGAATTTTATGAGAATATATTTGAGAATATACTGTTCGATTTGAATATGATGTATATAGAATAAGAGATCTACAATTCCAATCGGAACGTTGTGGCTTTCAGCTTACAACCAATTTACAAATCATATACATCATTCCTGTAATTTTGGTGTATTTTCAGCTCATTATTACAAATCTTCTGTCCTCTATGTATCACTGAGGAATAATTAACACATCCTGATTGACTTTGCCGCGATTCCACATTCGCATCATTTTGTATCATCGTGTGATTTTAATTACAACCTGTCCACATTCTTACATCAAAAGCACATAGATTTCCAACACGAACATCGGATATATTCCAAATGCCAATTTTCTACAATCATCAATATTCTCACCTTGGTAATTGATCCATGACACCAGGCGTAAAATAGATCCATCAATCCAGCAGCACAGCCTCAAGGCATTTGAAAATACAGTTGACTACCAAGGATTCAAACTATTCAATAAATTATCAGGTATATTATTAATATATTATTATATATTAATATTTATATATTAATATATGATAATATATATATATTATTATATATATGATATATATGTATATATATATATATATATATATATATATATATATATATATATATATATATATATATGATATATATATATATATATATATATATATATATATATATATTTATATACATATATATATATTTATATATATATATATATATATATATATATATATATATATATATATATATAAATATATATATATATATATATATATATATTCAATATGTATATTATTTTATATCAATATATATAGTAATATTATTATCATTAATATATTATGAATGAATTATCATAAGGTATATTCAAGATGTCCATAAATTAAGAGAGCAGTGATACAACTACTACTCAAACACTACAAAATATATCTGCAATTGAAGCGTTGAATTTCAAGTCGAAAAATCATCCAAAATTGGCCCTGTATTCCTATTTTCGAAATTCCTATCGTTAACCATCCATTATTTCGAATCCTGTTGGATACTGAATTGATTAAAAAAAAAAAAAGTATATTATTCTTGGACGTTCTTATCATTAAGAAGCCGGACGGTTCGCTGGGCCACACCGTATTCGGCACAAAAAGTACCCATAGAATGCGCTAGCGGCAGCTGTCAAAAATCCAACATGGCGGAAGTTTGGCGGACATAGTAATCTCTCCGTAGTGTTTACTATGGCTACTTTGCTTGTAATGCAACTTGGAATGACCATGCTAAACGTTCATACGTGCGATTTTGTTTTATATTCATCTTTCGACAAATCTGTCCAACTTATTCAAGTGGATTTGGATGTTTCATTTGTAGATAAAATGTTATTGAAACTTAGATCGGATTATTTTAATAATATGCCTCATCACATTTGTTCAAACAATTGTTGTGAGTTAGTTAAATATTACTATTACTACGTAAATTTTGTGTGAGAATTCAGATTATTATATTATTTAACTCCTCTAGTAACCTATCAAAACCTTATATAGCCTATAGGGCGTACATTAACCAATTAATTTACCCATTTAACATTTCCATTCGTTTATTGATATTACTTCAAAACACCATTTGACCTAAGCTAAAAATGTCCAGTAGGTATTGGTAAAATGTGTAGGATTTTTTCTAAACATTTTCATTACTTGTCATCTAATCTAGGTCTATGTATGACTACCTAGGTCCTGAGCACTCCAAGGAAATCAATTGCAAGAAAAACATAAAAAATGTGTTATGTTTTAAGAGTAATTTATTTAATTATACGGTTTTTGTTTTGTATAATGAAGTATACAAAACAGTTTTGTATAGTTATTTCATGATAGGCCCTATTTGGTTATTTGCAATTATTCAACCTAGAACATAATATCATCAGTTGAAATGGACAATGTCAAATAATTATTCACAGTTGAATATTAATTTTACAGTCAAATGTTATTTACAAAAATAGTATTTACAATTACTCTAAATGTTACAGGCACATAGTATTTGCACTTTTAAAACATAAAATTTAATCAAATGGATGGTGACAAATAATTAATTACAATGCTATTTGCAATTAACCTGAAATGTTTCATCAATTGAAATAAATTGCCGCATTTCGGGAATAAATGAAAGGAACATTTGCGGTTCGTTCCTGCAACAGAATTACCCTGTGGTATGCAACAATTTCGTCGTGAGACATTTTTGGGGCGAGAAAGTAGTCACAAACAACGTTGTATCATAGCCACGTGCAGAAATCTGTCCTCCAAATTCTATTTACGGTAGTCGCCAATAGAGCGCATGACTGCAACTTTTTGTGCCGAATATCGTAAACCATGTTTACAATCTCACAAATGATATCACATACATTCGTTCGTTCAACCTGAAATGAGCTGATTTTGAATGAATACAATGTATTCCAATAGTCAGCTGGATACTGTTGATCGCTTGATGAACCAATAGATGCATACATGAAACCAATCAGCGATCGATTCATTCTTCAGACGAATGAGAAAACAGGTCTTCAATGATTCGTGAACTGTCCGACTGATGGCCACAAAGTACAACCTTGAGATGATTAAATCACATGAACCTGAATGAATTGTGTTTTGAAGAGAGAGTGTCCATACGTCAGACTATTGCAAGTGTTTCAAACAATTGAAGTATCACTGCTATGTGAAATATCAGAATTCCAGGCATTAAAAATTGATATCAATATAGATTTTCACTTTCGCAGTGCGTTCCTATTGAAGATATAATAACGGAACATGAAACGAAACTTTATACGTCTTTGCATACGTTCTACTGAAGTTGTTTAAGGGTGATATAATATTCATATTGACACACAATGTACTGCACATACATATAATTCCATGGAAGTTATGAAGTGGAGCCGACTGTATTTATGAATAATTAAAAAGCTGGCTTCACAAAATTATTAGCCTATTGAGGTAACAACTGTTCTCTTTTGATGATGACCGGTTTATTCATATCAATTGATTGACTGAAGTTTTCACATTGTCTTATAATATTGATTGATTCATCCAGGAGGATGAGAGTGACTATGATCATGATTTTCCATTATCACACTGAATCTACGTCTTCAAAATCTGACGATGGCTTCTCATAACTTCTGAGCTGCTTCTGTATATTATGTGTGTCAATATTTGAACGTATTTGTCCTCATGCTGTTCACTATGATCGTATAATACATTTCCTTCATCTGAATGACGTTTTTCTCAACAATCTTCAATGTGTGGCCACCGCGTATTTGAAATATGGTATCTTCAAAATGGACTGCTGTAGAGTAGGCAGACGCAGCATTGTGTTGATTGACGAGCGAAATTTTTGTTGGATACGTAGTTTATTATTCTCCAGACAAGCCTTCAAAGGTTTCGTAGATTTTTTTGAGAGTGTTATATGTATTGATCTTCTTTTCAAGTGACAATAAAGAAAAGAGAAAATAAATGAGCGAAGAGGATACTCAATTTCACCATATATGAGATTTGTTTCTGTTCGCGCTCCGAAGATGAACTAAATGAAAACTAGATGAATATAATATAATTATTTGATCGTCTTACGCGTTGCTGTGAAGCTTCGGAGCGCAATCTCGTGCACCACCTCTGATCAACACCGTTTAGAAATTCAATCACATTTCAATTTAAATAGCCAAGAATGAAGAAATCGACCGTTATTGAACAAGAATATCGATTTGGTAAGAGTTTACAAAAATCAATTTTAATAGGCGAAGAAATATTTTTGATCATTTTATACTCGTAACATTTTATCGGACATATGAAAAATTTAAAATATTGGATCGGTGAAATTAATCTCACAGAATATTTTGGAATTAGCGCGTAAGAGATGAATACGTCACGATCAAGAGAGAATATATTCGAAATTACTGCGTTTTAGATTGAATTAAAAATTGCCACGTTATAATAATAATATATTAATAGTTACAAGAATGGGAATTTTATCTCAAAATCAGCGCCTGAAAATGAAGGCATCTCTCCGGAATATATCATATATACCGACTTGGTTCGCATACGTAATATACTCCAGCTTATATCGATTAAAACACTAAAAAATGTGAAAGATTGAACTAAAAATGGTTATAAGTTACTAGGCAAACGCAAAATATGCGTTGTAAGATGAGCGAGATATCTGAATAAGGTATAATAACAGTCATACATTTGCTACTTTATCGACTCTGGTATTCTACACACTTTGTCCTTCATTAAATTGCTACATTATCTTCTCTGGTATTCTACACACCTTGACGAATATGAAGAATGGGGCATTATGCTTGGGCAAATATCGAATCTAGGAAGCAGTGAATCTTGGCTCATTTCCATAATATATTTGATGTATAAAAACAGTTATTTGAATTTGTTTCTTCGAAACGGTTGGTTCGCATTGCTTAAAAAATGGTGGTTATGTGTATCATTCATGTTTGAACACTCAGAGAACCTTTTTTTTTTCTGAGAGGTTTCATTTTTTCAAATTTTCTCACCCAGCCTAATCGTATGAGGTTTTTAAAAACTTTGACATGATATTTCTCAAAATCTAATCGACCGATTCATTCCAAAAACTTTACAGTTCTAAGTTGTAAAAGTTGGCCCGTACAAAAAAGTTTCATGTTGATCAGTCAAACCTTGCGACCTGTGCAGTACCCACAAAAAAAAACACACACACACACAGACAAAGCCCTATAAGAGTGGGATGGAGACTTTGCTACGCTCATCTAATAAGAATAGAGATTTCATTTCAAAATTACCGCGTGAAAATAAAGATATCTCTTACATTTATGAACTTGTTTCACATACGTCATACTACAGATCATATCAATTGATAACACCAGGAATTCTCACTAGTCGATCGGTCCGGTGGCTGAAACACTTGACTAGTAATGCAAACATACCAGGTTCAAACCATACCAGGACCCTTTTTATGTATTAAAAATAATCAATCAATTGATGAATTGAGTGAAATACAAAATTTGTCTCTGGAGTGCGCCTACATACAGAGTGGGAATCTGGAATTGGAAACGACGTCTGGATGAAAAGCGGGAATTCAATATTCAAAATCACGTCGAAATAATGACGCCACGGGATGACATCATAGCCACCATCTTGAATTACAGCATAGCTGCCATCTTAGATAAATGACATTGGCGGCCATCTTTGATGACGTCCTTTTACGGCGGCCATCTTGCGCCTGCGCCAGAATTCTCATTTTCTCCCTACTATATTAAACCAACTTATATTGAAACAGCAAAAACTATATTTTATGGTCACATACGATTTCTGTTACAGTTAATGTAAGTTAATGTGAGGACTGAGGACACTATCGGATGGCCAATTCTCTCTTCGTATCACAAAAGCGTACTATGACGTAAATGTCGAGAAACTGGTTCAAAAATGGTGGGCCTACTATGGCTCAAGGTGAACATATTAAGGAACATTGGAAATCTCTTTTTGAACAATTTGAAATATCAACATTGCGCAGTCTATATATGATTTCGAATGTTATGGTGTATGTTGTTGTTGACGACAACGCTTTGACAGATACTCGTGTCCACCCACAATACCCACGGAAGGAAAATCCAGTTTGTGATTGAAAGCTATAGACTATATTTGCTTGTAAAGAGACCCAAGTACTCGGGGGAGCATTCAAGGAAGCTGAAAGACGTTGGTGAAAATCATGATAATTTTAAATCTGAACTGAAAGAATTTCTGATGAGTAAATGTTACCACTCAATAAATGAATATCTCATGAATAATATTTGTTGATCCATGTATATTTATAATTCACTGGCCGTTCCGATATCATTGCATGTTGAACCATATAGAACATTATTACTGCTGTTATTATTATGATTCAATAATATATATTACACGCATGCGGTGAAACGGAAATCGATATTTATATCGAATCAACCGGCGAAATGCCGAGACGGTGAGAATGTATCAAATGAATGAATGAATATTTAAGTTTTACGGCTCATCGATATTCAGGTCATTTTGTGCCGAGAAAAATATATCGTCAGAAAGACTTCAGTTATGGATTTCATTACCAACAGCCGGACTTATAACCGCTTATGTGAGTTTCCGTTTTCGTTAAACTTCATCCTACATTTTGCCAGGCTCTTGAGTTCGATCCCTGAGCGTAACTGATCGTTGAGTTGTTTATGTTTCAAGTTGATGATTTGCAATTTCATCATTGAGATCACAAATGTTCTCATTTCAGTTGAGATTCTCAAACAATATATTTTTTCAGAAATGACCTTTCCTGCTGAAATTGAATTGATACTTGAATCAGAAGCTTCAAAACACTGACAACTGAACATCGGTTTGATCGAATATTTTCTCAAATTTTCGATCATCAGAAAAAATGCGTGATTGGTAATTTTGAAAAAGTCTCAGCTTAAGTCTGACACTGGAAATGAAGGTTTTCTACTCGAATTTTAGTGTATGGACACATCATAGTTTGTTGGATCGTTGAAAACCCGAGATATCCGGATGGTGTGATATACCACACCACTTGTTATGTCATTTGCTTATGTCAAACTTTGTTATGCCTAAACTTTGTTAACTTTGTTTTGTTAAACTTTGTTTGTTTGTAACTTTGTTATGTCATTGCCGTCATGTTAGTTGATTTCTCATCAAAATCGTTCTTTATCGATTATGGTTTGTTGTTCCTCCACTCCTATTTGAGTGCGAGTTTGAACTGAGAACAAGTAATAAAACGTTCCCCTTCCAGTCCCATGGGTGTGACTCTTTACAGCACACACATGTTCGGTTTTAACAAATTAGTGTATCACGTCTTTAGTAATAGTTAAGTCTTAGTTTCACATATTGAGGTGTTCTCATCTAAATTTCACTCGCAGCTTTATATAACACTCCTCACCTTTTGGTTCAGCAACTTATTTCGACAGGCGCTAAATGATCTCGCTGTCGATGCGTCTTAAAATCCTGATATCCATTCATTCATTGGTCAGATTTGTTGCTCTTTTTGAATAGCATTACTTCATGATTTTCTCTCGAGATCGGCTTCTCCGATATATGCACAATACTGGAATGATGTGGATCTTTTGTGTACTCAAGTATCATGAGGATTTGTATGAACCGGAGAAAATATAATTTTCAATTATTCCCTCCTTGGTTATTTCATGGAAACTTCAAGAATTTCGGAATAGTTCCTATCAAAAGACGGTATACAAGCGATTACACCCCAACACTACGGTACCGCGTTAGATGTTAACATGCTCATGAAGTTTCATCAAAGTTTGTGCTGTCTTTTGCCTTTGGACCGCCAGGAAAATTGTTCTCTCATATACGATGAAATTGAGTCTTCGCTTCGCTCATCCAACAAACATTCCTCTCATCAAGCAGAGACTATTGAAAGTGTCCATTTTGAGCAAACCAAAGACCAGATACGCGGTGGCCACAAATAATAATAGGAGATGAGCACTTCAACCAGTGTGAGAAATGTACCACATGTGCATAGTGTACAGAGAAAAGATATGAATCTAGGTAATCATATACATTATGCCGAGTTGGCTGGCAATTTTTGGGACAATTATCAGATTTTGAGAATGTATTATTAGTGTGATAATGTAAATGGGAAACTTGACTCTTTGTTCGTATAAATCTTCCGAATGAAATACTAAATTTGATGGAAAATGTGAAGATACATTCAGCTTTTCAATTAATATCAATAATTGTGCATCAGCTTCGAAGGAGGACAGGTTTTACTCAATAGGCTGATAATTCTGGCGAGTCAGCCTCTGAATTATTCATAAACACAGTCGGCTAGTATTCAAACTCCGATAGAATTATATGTTGGTTAGTATGTAAAGATAGATTTCATAGCACCCCACTGTTAGTTTTCAAAAACGTAAAAAGTTTTGTTTCGTGCTACATTATTGGAGACAAAAGAGTTAATTACCTCCAATGGAAACATACTGCGGTACGGAAAATCCATATTGATATCAATTTGTAATGATTAGAATTCGAATAAATTCCACATCAGAAAAAATTCAATCGTTCGTCACACTTGCAGGAGTTTGACGTGAAAACAAGTTTGACGTGAAACCTGGTTTGACGTGAAAAAGAACATCCGTTCTCAGTCTTCAGTGAAAACAACTTCCGGGATGAGCTTCATAGTGAGACACGTGATGAAGAAACTGGAGGGAAATCGAGGTCTTGAATATCACAAGATGGTACTACATCATGCTGGTAAGTTAGTTAGTTAGCTGCTTAGTGCATTTAAGGGGACCAGTACATGGAGATTTAAGAGCCCGCATCCTAGACAGATTTACAGCGTGCACTTTCGCCACATATATCTCATTTACTACAAATACTACAGACTTGCGGTAAAATGCAATAAATAAGTAATACTCTCACCATCAGATATGCCTATTCGAAAATCGAAAAATAATCCCATTATGGAGGAATAATTGAATCAAGATGTGCCTAATTCGATGGTTTTCATTGCCTAATTCCCAGTTACTGAATAATGGTGAAAATAGATTACAAACGCACATTCTTAAGTTCAACTTTGCTTATCGATATTTGAAATTTTGATTTGCCTGTTATTGTACAGTTTTCCCAATTTCCTTGGACAAAATGTGTAATGTAACTAGATTTTGTCCAAATTGGGAAATGAAAAACTTCCCCATCTAGCGGTGGTTACTGGAACTCGTTCAATATTATTCCCTTTTCACTTTTCAACTCACAACCAAACTTTTGGACGCACATCGAACTTGGGTCGAGCATTTCGAAGAAAAAAATTCTCAGCCAAGATGCGGGCTCTTATCATGTGAATTTGACTAACTTTAGGAACATTTTGTGGTGAATCCTGACAGTATTTCTGAATAATTTTTTTGAATTTCATGCCTCGAAGTGTTATTTATATGATATGCTAGGATAATTTTGATTGTGTTGATATAAAATGAGTAATGATTTTTTTACTGTAAGTGAATTTTGACTATTATTTTTATAGCATATTTTAGTATTATCATGGACATAACATTATTATTATCTGAGCCATAAAAAAGATCTCAGAACACAATACAGATGCAAGATTAATAAAGGTATGGCAAGAATTTCATGAGAATTGCTTCAATAGGTTCTGAGATGTATGTTCCTAGCAGCAAAAATATATTCATGAATAACGAGCTTTGAAGTTCGAGATTGATTTACCCGTGATATTTGAACGGCTATTCGAGTGGATATTGAAGTGATTGTGTGGAAGATATCGAAATATTTTATTGAGACCCAAACAACGTGATGGTATCGAAAGTGTGAATGACTACGTATATCACACAGTCGGGAAATGGTTTAGTCAAACCGGTTCACGCTGAAACGGTTTACAGATGGTGATATACCTGTCGGTTTTGGTATAAAACACTATAGTTCCAATCCAGTTTGGCAAGTGAATTGGAGAACTCGATACGATTGATATACACGTCAAACCGATTCAAGGTAACCTTGAACGCGAGCGATAGATCGATCCTTACCGACTTACGTCGACCTTTTGGCGCCTTTCCACACCGCCATAAGAAATTCATAAGAAATGCATTCTATTTCTATTCAAGATGAAGCCACACACATACACAAATTATTGTCAAGTCGAATCAAAAATGTTCCCAACTTTGATGGTTAATAAAGTAGTATCCGTCATGAACTTTTAAAAGGCGGTATGGATTGAAAGAACAATTCAGAAGGCGCTGCCAACATTCAAAATGGCTGGCGCTGAAACGTTTTGCCAAAGTGTTTCTGAATTATTGCAAGATATACACTCATTTGTTGAACCGTTTCAGCGTGAACCGGTTTGCCTAAACCGTTTCTCGACTGTGTGATATACGTAGTCATTGTATTCATATTGCCAACATGTCAAATGGAATTATTCCAATTCTTCTATTTGTTTTACATTTTTTCTTCTTGATGTACTAGTCCCCTTGGGTGTGTATCATCATTTGTTTGAGCCTACTTTTCTCAATGATATATCTCATGATGAAGAATTATGATATTTCTTCACTTCTGATAACGATAGTTATGAGAAAGTTCAACTGTTTCTCAGAAGAGTAGACCTAAGAATCGAATGCCAATAGTAAGTCAATATGAATCGTCACATGGTAGCATGAATTTGATCACATGTGATCACATTTGATCACATGTGATCATATGATATTGATGAATTTAAAAGAGCATGTGAACATAAATTTCTGTGATGTGATGTTACTGAGATGTCGTAATGGAATGTTCATTTCTTGTCGTCTGTTAGGAAATACTGTGTTATGCTCAATTTAATAACATTTTATCATCCTCGGCTTATTTTATCAGATTTTCTTACTATCATTACCCAGATATTTTCTACATCTATGACGTCTGTAGAATGGGTATCATGTTTTATATTGTATTGTCTTGTGTGTATTGGTTGTTTTATATATTAGATGTTGACTGTCCATATACTGTACATATTACATTCTATGTATCAGTCCTTTGAACGAAAAGTGAAATGAATTTATAAATAAATGTGAGAATAGTGGGTGGAGCTGACCTCTTCAACTTATTCAACAACGTTTGGTCAAGTCGTGGCGTTGAGTTGTCCATCTACATTCTGCGAGATTCTGAACATCTACCTAACTTCATGATGAATCAATATGATTATACTAGGAAAACGCTATATACACGTTGTTAGACGAGGGGAAAGTAATAGTATGTCGACTTCTTTGCCAAACTTTTGCCTACATTCACCAATTGGGTGACATTCGAGTTAGAAATTGGTAAAAACTGCTTCGAGTGGTACCAATTTAGTACAATTTATGGTTCATCTTCGAAATGACTCACCCGATCGAGCTGAAAAATTTCAGAGATGTGTATCAGAATGTAAATCAATTTCACGCGGAATTTCATTTGTTTTGAAAATAAAAATATTTCCTTCTTTTTTGTTGTGTTATTTTGATAGGCATTTTTGAAATTTCTTAAATTCATAAAAAAAAGTTACCATCCGATAATGCCACAAAACTATACAGATCTAAGTTAGATGAAGAACCATTATGAAAAAAGTTTGAAGTTGATAGCTGTACCCGTTTGACCTGTGGAGAACCGACAAAGAAACATAAAAAAAAACATAAAAACGAACACCAATTTTTTTCAGTATGTCAAATTGAATCCTCGCTAAAGCTCGTCTAATAATAACTTCATGCCACAGATGATGATACTGCTTCTCGTTATTACTTCTTCCACCTGTAGATTGTATTCGTTATATTTTTCACAACTCATCCTTTAACGTTAGGGTAACAGAATAGCGTTCTTCTAGTGTCGATCAATACATCGGACGTATCTCATTCGAAAGTGAACAGATGGATGAGGAACATGAATACTGGATTCGCTTGATTCTATGGAACCCGGACAAAAGATTGCCTTTATTCGAAGTGATTGTGAGAAAATGTGTGTTACTCTCTTCCTCTCCTGATAATGAGTAATTATTTTCAGGATTATGGCCGTCACTCTACAGAGAACAAACCTCTCGCCTCAACCTTCAATACATTCTACCAAGAGTTGCAATATTCATTATGATTCTGTTTGTGTTCATATGCTTACCATTAGAAGCGTTCAACAAATACGGCGATGTGACTGCTTGTTTGGAACCACTTCAATATACATTCGCGATCTCAATGCCATTGATGAAGGGTGGTTACCTTTTGTTCAAACACAAAAAAGTGAACCAATTGACGGTCAAGTTGGAAAATATCATCGAAAGAAGTCAACTGGGAACCAAATATGAATTGGAAATGATGAAAAAAACACAAGAATGGATCAATATCAGTCTTCTATCATTTCTCTGTCATCTTACGAATATTTCATTTTTTGCAACCGGTCTCACGCCCTACCTATTACACTTACGCCAATTTTACATCAGGTATTAGGAGAGTTGAAAATTATCTAAAAACGATTACATTATTATCTCTCATTTTAGATAGAAAAAATTGAAAATTGACATTTTTCCTAATCTTCCAGAGTATGGCTTCCTTACGATGCGCACGCTCCACCAAACTTTGAAATAACTCTATTGCTCCAGAGTCTAGTTGTTCTCTTGATAAGTTGGTGCATCATTGTTGACGCATTCATAATGTCGTTACTCATCCAGACTGTTGGACAACTTGAGATATTACAATACAACATACGAAATATTCGGTCTCTTGCTGTGAAAACTGTGAGGGGAAGAAAAGCTGAAAGCTCCGGAGTAAAGTCCACTTCGATGTATCTCAAAGTTGATGAAGCAGGACAGAACGAAAGATACCGGACTTTCATCAGCACAGAGAGATTGTACAAGAGAAATAATCAGTCCGGACTGACAATGTGTGAGTCGGATCCTGATCATGACAAAGAAATGAGAGGAGACCGCATGCAAAATATTGCTTCGACGTTCACAACTTGTGAGATGAATATTATTAAAGTGAAGAAAAGTATGACAAACAAGAAGAATCATGCTGAAAGGTCAAGACAGTTCGATCATTCCGAAAGGTCAGATGGTGCTGTGATTGATCAGGCAAGTGATATGGATCAGGAAGAGATAGTTCGAACCAATGAAGAAGTTGCCATGGAGATGGAACGTCGTCTGGGAGAATGCAATAAACATCATCGGGAAATATGCAGGTGAGATTTATTCCAATATTGAGTTATAGTCTGTTGAATCATTATGAGGCACACCACCTTCGTTCCATGAATATTTGATCACAATTTGTATAATTCCTGGTTTGAATGACTTAATAATTATTATGGGATTTTCCGGCAAGTCAAGAACGTGGTTATATTGTGCTGGGTGAATACATGTTCTTCACTTCATTCGATTCAAGACTCCGGTGTGGAAGATTGGATCTGTAATCTGTTTGAAATACTAGGGTTTGAGTGATATCACTAACACTCAACTGGAGGACTCAAAATAGAAACGGAAACTCAAGCTCTGCTGTGATGAGTCGAAGCCTGTGAAATAACGATACAAATATTCCTTAACCTGTCACAGTCTATCAGGAGGGGACAAAGCGTGCGTGCGTTAGGCACTCTTCACATTCAGGCTGTTTCCTACCCTTGAGGAGAAAACTGTGGGTGACTCCTGTATTGTAAATGCGTGAGCGGGTTGGGGGAGTTTCTTTCTCACGGTTTTACCTTTTCAAAGAAACCCTGGGCCTGCACTGCGATTCCCGTTCTCGATCCTTAACTTTACAATCTTCAACTTTCAACAATTCATATCATTAGAGTTAAAGACTAGATCCCTAAAGATTTAGTCCCGTTCTCCAATCTTTAATATAGATTGTTAACATTGCTTGTTAAAATGATGACGTATTTTCTAGTTGACGTCATCGATGGCACATCATGAGCCAATAGAAAAAAATTATGCATCATTTGAATCTAGAGAGGGAGTCCCGTGTGACTTCACACTAGCGGAAGTTTTACCGACGGCCATCTTTGTGATATTTTTTGTGCGTCATATTCAGTTTACCAATTGGTTTTCCTATGGTGTATCGATTTGTATTTGAATTAATTCAGAAATTTCATCGGACATAATGGTTAACTGTACTATTCTGAGATGTGGTAAGAACTCCAATAAACACAAAGATCTTTCATTTTTCAAAATACCAACTATTTTAACTAAACAATGCAACAATACATTGGGTCTATCTACTAGACGTCGAGCAGAATGGATTGCACGGATCAAAAGGGAGCATCTGCGAAAAGCAGATATAAAACCTCACACTTGTGTATGCAGCTTGCATTTTATCAGCGGTATATATGAAAACTTACTTAGTTCAGTCATTGTTTCATTTCACTTATTAATCATTAGGCTCAGGCCTAACCTCAAAACATTCCAGGCCTAGACTGAAGCTTTCACTACTAAAGCACTACACAGACTAAAGCAGTAGCCTGGTACTGAGGTATTGAATACTAGATTTCAGCTACAAAATGCATTCATTCAACATCATGTAGGTATGAGATCTCCATAGGTTTACGTCTTTCAAATGTTTAAAGGGAAACAACAACAAGGAGGGAACAGGGGGAATTCTCGGCAATGACATGAATGGATCAGCTTTGTTTGTTTGGAGATATTTATTCAAACTTTCGGTCACTACCACATCCACGACCATTTCCGCACAATCCACATCATATGTGTTAACACCCCACACAATTCTACTTCATTTAGATCCCTTATTTTATCGACACCGTTCAAATTGAGGCAATAACCCGGTGAATAACATTGCTTTGAAGCGGCCATAGCGATACCGGAATATCACAAAGATGGCGCCTGATCCAGAATGCAATAGTTTGTTGGTTGTTGCGGGAACTATGAATACAGGATTAATAGAGCCTCTCGATCTAGAAGGCATTGGAGCTTTTGTCAATTTCAACTTCTCTCATTTCATTGTCGCGACTTTGATTTTCTTCAAAATATTCTGAATGAGAATCATCCATGGGTATTTATTCATTCAGTTTCGAAAAGTGTGGACTAGCCCAAACATAATCCAAAGAGGGTGGATGACTATCGTCACAATAATCTGACAGAAGGAAGGAGACACGGTTTCGTCCCCACCCCACTTGTGGCATCAAAAATGCAGGTCAAAAACTAAATGATTCCGGAAGTAATGACCACACATTTCATTCTTTAATTTGCGCACAACAATTAAAAATCGTTCAAGCTGTAGAATGTTCGTGTTATTCAATATCAATTGATAATATTCTCGAGTTATTAGGTGAACGCCATTTTATGCAGTCTTTAAAAACTTAACGATAGGGATTTTATAGATCTATAAGGAAATCTCAATTAACTATCACCCTGGATAAAGACCGTAATCTTCAAAAGTGGAAAGGTTATCACCATTTAGATATTACCAATCTTTAGTGACGTACAGATCTTCAAATCAGTAGTTGCAGATTGTCAAGTTGAGGATTGGAGGACGGGAATCGCACTGCTGGATATCTCAACTGTGACTCGACGAGCTGCGACTGCAAGCCTCCAGTACTATTTCATAACAACAAGATGGGCACCTGTAGGAAGGCTATAATTCAACCAGCAATGTGCTGGGTACCTGCTGGTTCATAATAAGATTAATTCTATTCCCAGTTTCGTGGTCGAGTTTGAGTCTACCTTCTCGTCTATTCTATTGCACCAGCTGATGTGCAACATAGTCCCCACCGTGATGATCATCATATGGGTCAAACAGGTATGTGATTGGGGTGATGATCATCATTTGGGTCAAACAGGTATGTGATTGGGGTGATGATCATCATATGGGTCAAACAGGTATGTGATTGGGGTGATGATCATCATTTGGGTCAAACAGGTATGTGATTGGGGTGATGATCATCATATGGGTCAAACAGGTATGTGATTGGGGTGATGATCATCATTTGGGTCAAACAGGTATGTGATTGGGGTGATGATCATCATATGGGTCAAACAGGTATGTGATTGGATTCTTCTTTCATATTATCATGCGCATTGACGATTGCTGATGATCCCACAACATGTATCATGTGAATTCTAATGACAATAAAGATTATTATCATGTGTCTCATGAAAATTGATAGCATGCTTATATTTATATAATTATCATTATTATTCACGTATTGATGACAATTGAACGATGAGGCAATATTGATTCATAATTCAGAAATTATTATGCAGGTGTGGTTCACCTTCCCGTGATTATCAGACATTGAGACTTATTGTTTAGATGACATAATCTATTCAATTCAATTCAATTCATTTATTCATTTCTTGAGCAGTAACATTTTACACTCTGTATTTAAAGTACATGCCATGAAATAAGTAAATATATTATCACATATAAAAAATTACATATTCAAAATTACAAACTAAAATTACAAAATTACATTCAATTAAGATGGCAACGAATTATAGTGTGTTATTGATTGATAGGTACTCTCCCACTGAATAAGGACATAATTCAACAAGGTATTTCTTGAGTTCATTCTTAAAACACTTGATTCCAGGTTTAGATTTCGTTGTTGGCGGCAAATTATTACATACAACTGAATTATATATACATGTTTTCACGAACATCGAAACTTGATACACTATCAGTGTTTCCCAATTAATGCTGCGGATGAAAGTAAGATCATTTGGACGAGGCAACACAAGCGCGACCTTACTACCCCTTTTCAACTTTTTGGATGAGAAACAATGAAGCTTAAATTCTGACACAAGAACTGCGCTGTCTGATGACTATGATTTTTTGTCGATATTCAATTGTTTGAGTGTCTAAGTGCCGGAAGTTGTGTATAAGTCATCAATGTATTAATATTCAGTTTTTCCCCCGCATCATTTGACATTATTCGTTCTCTGTTCAGGTGGAAGAAATGACAATGGTAGGGTTGGGTTCCATACTCTTGGTGTTCACTTGCAGCGTCGAACTGTTTCTCTACTGCTGGCTTGCAAACAAAGTAACAACCGAGGTCAGACATTTTCTATTCGTCTGAGAAGTCGTTTTAGCAACTCATGATAAGATAATTAGTTCATCATCACCCTTGGTGACCATGTCGTTCATATATCTCGAATATCAATCGACTGATTATGATATAATCATGATATATGATCATGATATAACCATGACTGAATCATGATGAGATCACGATGATGATAATTAATCGATTATCAGTTCAAGATCATGATCGACACAAATTGTTTTCCATGCAAACTTTTTTTTTTTTTTTTATATAACATCGAAACTTGATACAAAATCATTGTTCCCCAATTGAGGCTATGGATGAAAGATAGGATCGTTTGGACAGGGCACCACAAGGGTGATCTTACCACCCCATTTTGATTATTTAAAACTAATGGTCTTCAACACCAGGACTGCGCTGTCTGTGACCATAATTTTTCGAAATGCATCTACTATTGCAAACTAGATTTGGAATAGAGATACCATTCAGAGACTGAACTTCTTGGTTGTTTAGAGACTCTGAGGTGGTCTTATCGATACATCTGAATTATATTATGGGCTCGGACTATTTCAAACGGTAACAAATTGACTTCTTGTGACATCAACAGTGCGATTCCCGTTCTCCAATCCTTAACTTAACAATCTGTAACTACTGATCTAAAGATCTGTACATCACTAAAGATTGGTAATATCTAAAGTGTGATTCCATTTCCACTTTTCAAGATGACGGTCTTTAGGGTGATCGTTAGTTGACATTTCCTCATAGATCTATAAGATCCCTATCATTAAGTTTTTAAAGAATGCATAAAATGGCGTTCATCTAATAATTCGAAAATATTATCAATTAATATTGAATAACATGAACATTTTACAGCTTGGCGAATGATTTTGAATTGTTGTGCGTAAATTGAAGAGTGAAAAGTATAGTCATCACTTACAGAATCATTTAGTTTTTCACCTCCTTTTTTGATGCCAAAAGTGGGATGGGGACGAAACCGTTTCTCCTTCCTTCTGTCAGATGATTGTGACGATAGTCATTCACCCTCTTTGGATTATGTTTGGGCTAGTTTACACTTTTCAAAACTGAATGAATAAATACCCATGAATGATTCCCATTCAGAATATTTTGAAGAAAATCAAAGTCGCAACAATGAAATGAGAGAAGTTGAAATTGACAAGAGCTCCAGTGCCTTCTAGATCGAGAGGTTCTATTAATCCTGTATACGCTCTCTAGATTCGAATGATGCATAATTTTTTTCTATTGGCTAATTATGTGCCATCGATGACGTCGACTGGAAAATACGTCATCATTTCAACAAGCAATGTTAACAATCTATAACGCTGAAGATTGGAGAACGGGACTCGATCTTTAGAGATCTAGTCTTTAACTCTAACGATATGAATTGTTAAAAGTTAAAGATTGTTAAGTTAAGGATCGAGAACGGGAATCGCAGTGCAGGACTGCGCTGTCTGCGACCATTGCTCTCTTGTGCACATGAGTCTTTCTGTTTACAATAAGTCATGTCAAATTATTAGTATTTATGAACCTTCTCTGTGACTTATCCAGACATTATCAACACCAGTTCACTGAGAATGAATGAAACAAGCACATCTTCATCTTCCACTTTAGAAACAAGCCTCTTAGGCCATGTTCATTTTCAGTGTCATTCAGAATACGTTTGTAAGGTCATCTTTCCTGAGATGCAAACTTTCTAGAAGCGTAAATAAGAAACATTACACCGGGGACCAAGCGAATAGAATCAGTCTCAACGGTTCCTCTCTTATTCCAGAGCTCCAATGTCCGTGACGCTGTGTATGGCATAGACTGGTACGACTCTCCAGAGAGCTTCAAGAGGTCCATGCGTATCATCATGTCCAGAGCCAATCAGCCTCTCGTTGTCATGGTAGCCGGATACATCCCTCTGTCCATGGAGACATTCCACAGCGTAAATATAATGACACGTTCAACAATAATATCCCTCATGTTGTCAATTCTACTGAATATGATATACCGCCTGATGAAGTTAAACTAACCAACACTTTTGATATAAATACCTTGTGTTTCCAGGTGATGAAACTAGCTTACTCCTATTACACTGCTTTGAGCGACACAATCAACAAGTAATCTCATTGAGGCCCGGTTGTACGAACTGCTTATATGAATAACTCATCAATAATCAGCGAATCATTCCGCAATCCTCACTCAGTTATACGCATGCTATCCTTGTAACTCCACGAGAAAAATCTGCTGAATAATATTTGTACAACCGGCGCTCGGTGACAAAAACAGTGGTGCCACTGCCATCACCAGGGATGGTGAGTATACAACTATATTTTCGACTCATTCCAAGTAATTTCACATCAGAAATTCACTCGCACCCCAAATGAATAATTAATAGTCGAATAATTGTGGCGTGGATTGTTTCACAAGCGCTGAATGGTTTCACTGTCGTTGCGCCCTGAAATCTTGATATTCTCTCATTCGATCATGTTTTGATATTGACCATATGAACATATGTTCAGTAACCCCGATATATATATATATATATATATATATATATATATATATATATATATATATATATATATATATATATTGTCACGACGGAGTCGGGTTTCCTATCTATACCATCCTATTCCGCAATAAGTCCTTGGCATACTTTTTTATGCTATTCTTTGTGTTCCTATGTCCTAATAATAAGCTGACAGTTGGCACATTCCTAGTCCACTTCCTTGTGTCACTGGCTATGCTTATGTGATGTAACGGCCCGGTTGCATTGACGATGATGGAGACATGAGGAGTCAGCACTTCGGACATGGGAATAAAACCTATGGGAGAAGTGAGACTCGTGGACACATCAAGAAGAGATACGGTACGGGTGACATCAAGAAGAGATACGGTACGGGTGACATCAAGAAGAGATACGGTACGGGTGACATCAAGAAGAGATACGGTACAGGTGACATCAAGAAGAGATACGGTACAGGTGACATCAAGAAGAGATACGGTACGGGTGACATCAAGAAGAGACATGTGACTGGACAGGTCAAGGAGCGGTGCGGTGTCGGCCAGTGCTGGAGAGGATCGTTCCCCCGGGATGTGGTGTGTGTGTGTGTGCTACGAAGTGTGAAGATACAAGACAGAAGTACCATCGCCAAAGCCTTTCTCTCCGCGAAGACGTCAGTCGTGGTTGGAGTGGTGATGAGTATCTGAACTATTATTCATACTAGATTAGGGCACAGGCACCACTGACGGCTCTCAACGGAGTCTCATGTATTTAAGCACCGGTACCAGGCACCGTGGATCAAATAAACTCACACTTATTATTTTGGTTGACATGATGACTTGTTCAATCTTGTTATGAGATCCTATGAGGTTTCCTATAAGTGAACGTTCCCGTCACTCACTGCCAAGCGAAGATGAGCATTACACCCCAATAATCATCTTATTTTGACATTGGTGCAGGTTTGGGGCATTTTTCGGGTTCCGTCTCGAAAAAACATTTATAGGACTTCTCATAGGGTCAAGTCGGTCATTCATTTTTTTTTTTTTTCATTCATTAAATTCATGTTTTTTTTTGTTTGGTTTCTTTCTGTTGTTACGTAAATTCGATTTTGGTTTGTTTATTCATTTATTCTCTTATTTGTTAAATTTTTTTTTTTTTTTTCCGGTATAATGTTTAATTGTTCACTATTTAAATGCCACCCAAACCAATCCCAGTAGGAAGGGTTTACACACATAGTCCGTATATACGTAGTCCATTGCAGGGGCCCATACTAGTTGTTGACCGGGTTACACCAGCTATAGCTGACGCGGTTCGTGCAACGGCTGCACAATCTGTTGTTGATAAACACAGTGAGGAGAAAGACAAAGTCGAAGACGCAACGGCGAGTGAGTCCACCGACACGGAGGACTTTTACAATAATTTAACTCCTAACGAATTGTTCGAGTTAGATATTTTAAACAAACATAGGCGTTATTTGGAGCAAGCTTCTGACGATGAGACCAGTGTATCCAAATTACCATCGCTCCATATAGCAACTTTTAAAATTCAAATTCAAATTCAACATTGTTTTTTATTCTTATTTCATAAAGTACATACAATATAATGATCTAAACAAACGTATAATAATATAAGGTTAACAAAAGAAAGTACAAGTGACGCTGCGATTGAATAATAAAAAATAAAATGAGAAGCCCGCATAAGAACGAATTCTTGTGCGCGGGCAACATAACTAATAATAACATTTACAGTAGTTGGCAAAAGCATAAATGGAGTGAATAAAACTGAAACAAACTTTTATCCGTTGTGAAAACAAAATTGAAACCATGAATAAATGCAAGGTAAATAAGAAATTGGAATGGATAACAATAATACGAGTGTTGATAGTATTACGGTAGTGTGAAAAAATATAAAACAATAACCATACCAAAAAAATGGAAAATAATATAATAAATTGCAGATCGAGAAACCAAATAAATACCTAATTACTACAACATACAGAGAAAAAATAAATCATACGTCAAATGTGGACAAATAATTCAAGTTTGTAAGACATACGACAGCTGAAAGAGTACGCAAGACATCTGACGAGTTTTGGGATCGGTGCATTTTATTTACATACTTATTTATTTATTTACTTAATATCTATCCAGTATTCATGATTAACTTCAACACCATCATAAAATCCACCGAATAATACTCTCGAAGAAAAAGTCAATATTTCCTGACAACAATACCAGATAATATAATATTTTTAATTGACGTTTTCTACTTACTATATGAAACAGGAATCGACTAATAATTCAATAAAATCCAACTAATGAGTTCTCTTTTATAAGTAGTGAATTTATTAGTAGAACGTATAAGAATGGGAATCATATTAAATACTTTTGGACCTATAAAATCTATGTGCTGCTGACCAATTTGTTTATTACGTCTAGGAATAGCAAAAAGGTTTGAATCATAATTACGCGTTTGATGAACCTTTCCTATGGTATTAGCTTTTTGAAATAAATTGGTATTTTTATAAATGTAAATTAATGCGGATTTGATGAACAGTTGATTTAGATTCAGAACTTTAGATTCTTGGAATAACATTGTTGTTGAAAATAATTTAGGTTTATTAAGAATTACTTTTAATATTAGTTTTTGAACATTGACGATTGGCCTGAAATATGTTTTATTTGCTCCTCCCCAACCAATTATACCATATTCAAAAATAGATTGAACCAAAGACTTGTAGACCATAAAAAGTAATTTGCGAGTGAGAATACGGCGTAGTCTATAAAATAGGTAGAGAATATTTCTAGTTTTTTTAACAATTGATTTTATGTGCTCACTCCATCTTAAATGTGCATCAACAATAATTCCCATATATTTGATGTGTGGGCTAGATTGAAGAGTCTGTCAAACACACTCACCGTTCATATGGCAATGAACTGAATGGAGCTGTAATACGTCATTTGGATCAGGTTCCGTTTTAGAATTTACTGTGATAGGAATATATAAAGTTTTAGATGTATTTAAAGTCAGCAAATTGATGTTAAGCCAGTGTTAAACATATTGTAAAGACTGGTTCGCTGTTTTAAAAACTTCCTCCCAACTATCTTCGACAAATTGGAAACAACGATAGTTCGTATTCAGACGAGGAGATTAAAGTTTCAAAAAGTTCAGAGAGTTTAAGGACAAGTCGTCGCTTGCGTATAAGCTCGAACCAGAGTGGGTAGGTTTACTTAAACGTCAGTATAGGCGTAGGGCTCATAGTATAGGTTCACCGGTTCACATACCCTTAGCTGTAATTGGACGTACCATTCAGGAGGCTCGTAATAACATGGCGACGTTATTTATAAGGCAGGGTCTTGATTTAAATTTGGATACGGTAAAGGTTCTCAAAGATTTAGATTTAGCACGTTCGCTCGGCGCTGAGAGAATCACGAAAGTACAAATTGGTCAAAAGCTTAGATATGATAGCTTGCATCGACACGTCGAATATCAGTTGGGACAATTAGTTTTGATTTATTCACCTATTAGAAAAGTTGGTAGATCGAATAGGTTGATGTTAAGATGGCATGGACCGTACATGGTGGACAAAAAGTTATCGGATCTCAATTATTTAATCACTATCGTGGCGTAGATTAATGAAGAAATGGTCAGGGCTGTACTTGATGAATTTGGTATTATTTTTATTTTTCTATATTTTTGTAGAAATTTGTGAAAGTAATGGTTAGAGTGTAATCAGGGTATAGAGAGAGGGGAGAAGATTGGTTATTACTGTATGGGGACATGATTATTTGTTTTTCATTATTATTATCATTTTTTTTTTTTTTCGTTTGTTTTATTGGCATAGTTTATTTTTGCGAACCATAGATTTCTTCATGGTGTTGAGACATTGTTATAGTTTTCGTAAGCGGTCAAGTAGGAATCAGTGTTATTGTGGTTAAGTGCCGAGCGATGCACATATTTTCTTATGGTTGCAGTTGTGTAGTGCAACAGTGGTATATTGTGACAGGTTTAAAGTACGGAATAGTGAACTAGCACATTCTTATTTGTTTCCGTAGTATTTGTAATTTGGCAATATTGCTTACTGTATGGATTTTTTGTTTGTTTGTACATGATACATGATTGATGACAAATGATTATCAAATCGCTTCTGAAAATCGTTGCGGTACATCCGGGGCTATACTTTATTTCGTATTTTATTTTATGTTTATTTTAGTTTTGGGGAATAGGTTAGATTTTATTTTTGGGGGAAGAGATTATTTAGGGTTATAATCTAGTTTGCACATGAGTTTTGAATTCCACGCAAGAGTTAGGAGAAATTGAACAAGAATAGTATGATGTATAGTCAAATGGAGAGAGGGTAAATTGTTATCTTCTGTTAAAGTGATCAGTGATTTAGCTGATTGTGTATTAATTTTTGAGCATTCGTTTATTTTAAAACATTGAATTGCAAACAGCAGGTGATAGTTCACAGATATAAAGTTTTTTGATCATCAGATGGACCTTCTGACAATTCATTTGGATATATATATATATATTTTTTTTAAAAATATTTTCATCTTGAAACTTGGCACACTATTGAAAGAAGACACAGATGTCTCGAGTATGTTCGGGGGCTGAGCGTATGATTATTATGAGACGATATTACAGACATTGTACGAACAATTACTTTAGATTGCAGTTACACGGAGGTGGTTAGTTGGTCAAGCCAGTTAAAAATAAATGACGTCGTTTTTTTTTTGTTTGGTGAACTGGTGGGTTGGTTCTGTTATTTTCACTCATATTATAGGGTATTTTTCCTGGCATAATCTTTTCTCAAACGGAATTTATTTTTGAGATCTCTAATTTTTAGGTGCGAATTGTATGCGAAATTTGCGAGGTTGACAAAAGATTTGTAGGGACATATCTTAAAGCATTAATATAAGTGGGTGTTTACCGAATCTTCTGATAGCCGAGGACTCTGGGCAGTTGTCTGTTCGTTAATCACTATTCCGATCATTTTTATTTCGCGAATATAATGAGTGATTGTGATCTAAGGGTATGCGTTTAGGTGGGATGTCCGACCCAAAGTGCCGTGAATTTTAGGTTTCGACCGTGATTTTGTCGTTAAACTAGCTACGGCTGAAATATGTCGTTTTCGACCGTGATTTTGTCGTTAAACTAGCTACGGCTGAAATATGTCGTTTTGACCGTGATGTTGTCGTTAAACTAGCTACGGCTGAAATATGTCGTTTTGACCGTGATTTTGTCGTTAAACTAGCTACGGCTGAAATATGTCGTTTTGACCGTGATTTTGTCGTTAAACTAGCTACGGCTGAAATATGTTGTTTTGACCGTGATTTTGTCTTTAAACTAGCTACGGCGTGGGTGCGTCGTTATTATTGTGTAGTATGTTCTTCTGTGTGTGTGCCAGGTCCATTTTTATCAAGTTAGGAGGTCTGTATTTGTCATGATGGTCTAATGTAGATTTGGTCATATATATATATATATATATATATATATAATTATTATTTTTTTTTAAATTTTTATAAAGTGTAGGAGTTCTCGAAATTTGAAAAATTTTTGCTTTTGCGAGGAATTTGATCTTTATGTTGTTGTTATTTATTTTGTTATAGTTCTTGTAATTTGTGCAAGAGGTATTTATTGATGACGAGTTGGCGAGTCATCAATAGGAGTTGATGTCCGAGGTCCAAATCGGCAGGCACAGTTGGGTGTTCCGGCGCAAGAGTTGACGTATTCGGTGCAACGATTGGAGGAGCTTCGGTCACTCAGTATTTTGGATCTATTGCAACAACGGCCGGTGACGGTGCACATGGGTGCTGCTCAAGCTCATTTGGATACGCCGAGGGCGAAGACTTAGTCGGCGGTGCGGTTGACCGACGACGAGTCATCTTAAATCAAGTTTGGCTCATTCTTCTGGATCGTGTTTCACATGGAATTGGAGATGGATGAGAAGACTAACGATATGTATGGTGGATGATGCCATAGACCATGATTATGAGCTAAGTTTTGTTGTTGTATCTCAGTTATTTCAGTTATCAAACAAAGTATAGTCAAGGTAGCGTTATAATACGAAAATATTAATTGTTTGTATAGGGTGCGATCTGGATATCATAAGAGGCATATTATCAAATGTAGATTTTGTATACTTTGTATAAAGTTAGGGAACCGATATTCTTGGTTTCATTGTAAATGTAGTGTGTACATTTCGTACAGTAGACATCAAGTATATGATAAAGGTTTGCCATGATAATAGTTATGAAATACATTTGTTGATTAATTAGTAGGTATAGGCTTACACCTGTTTGTGTCAGGAAGCCAGTGATCAATGTGAATGAGAATCAATTCGCTACGTATTCCGGTGCATGTTTTTTTTTATCTTGCTAATTTGTATTGAGTTCAGTTGTTTGCAGTGTATGGCGTTTTCTAGAAGTAGTTAATGTATGATAGCGAACAGATTTGATGATTAGGAAAGTTATTGGTTGTTTCTTCGCCAGCAATACTGCACTTGGAAAGGATAATGCATTCATTCTCGTTCACGTTGTTAGTTTTTAAGTTAGTACAGTAAAATGTGGAAAAAACAGTATAGGATATGTGAGGCGGCTGAGTCCGTTAATTGTAGTTCAATGTATAACTTTGCTCGTGTTAATCGTAAATGTGAAAGTACATTATGTCTAGAGAGAATTACATAGTGATAGTATCTATGATTCGAGCATTAGAAGTAGGGTGTTGCACATCTTCAATGTGTATTTTATGTTATTTCACAGTTATGTTATGATTGTACTTTTTGTTTTGTTTTATTTTACCACTAAGATGGATTTGTGTAGATGCTACCGTTAGCGCGGGGGATAGATAGATTTGTTACATTGTATAGGGTGTGAGTTTGTTGATCAATTTCAAAGCTTCATGGTATTTTACAGATATGAATTGGCGTATGCATCGGAGGGTGGCTGTTTCTCATGGTGATGTGGCTGCTGTGGCTGATTTTCGTGAGAAAAGTGGACCAAAACTCCGAGACGCGGTACATCATCATTGCGGAATCACCAACACCGTGAACGGGTTCAACTTGATCTTTGAAGTTTCGGAAGGGATAATCCTTTGAATTCTCGCGATGTGTAGTTTCGGAATCAGTTCTCGTAGCCAGGAGTTACGTATTGCAAAAATCGGTGTAGGTAGTTCAGTGATTTTGATGAATCGTGTCAGTGCAAGTACATTTCAAAGTAATGATAGCCATGTTATGTAGACTCTCATATGTTATCGGTGGTGGTGCCGGATTAGGTACATATTGGTTTCTTTGTTATTAGTTCAATATGAGTTTAAATTATTATTATTTTTATTTTTTTTTTTTTTTTTGCTTAAAGAGTGGCACGCATATGAACATTCCGTGTTTTTGCAAATGAAGCACATGAACAGTGAATTATTTTATCCTGTTGGACAATCAAATGAAGTGTGTGCACTCTTCAAGTGATGTAATTTAAGTTGATGTTATCATTTAAGTGAATGTTACACGCTTTACTTTAAGTTTTATTTTATTGTGAATTCAGTCAGTTGGTGCTTGGAATTAGGATAAATTGTTTGTATCTGTTTCTTTGTTATATTTGTAGGTTAGAGAGTTAGGGGCTCACCATGCTTGCACATGAACTGAGGTGTTCGTGGAGAGATTGGCTAGCTTCAAGAGGATGAAGACTCGAAGAGGAGGTTCTTTGGGACGATTGTTGTACACTTCACACATGCACACTCTACGCATCGTAAAAAAGATTCTCTTCTAAGCCTCAAATCACTGGAGTGGTTGGACTCGGAATTTCGGGACGAAATTCAGTTGAGAGGGAGGACTGTCACGACGGAGTCGGGTTTCCTATCTATACCATCCTATTCCGCAATAAGTCCTTGGCATACTTTTTTATGCTATTCTTTGTGTTCCTATGTCCTAATAATAAGCTGACAGTTGGCACATTCCTAGTCCACTTCCTTGTGTCACTGGCTATGCTTATGTGATGTAACGGCCCGGTTGCATTGACGATGATGGAGACATGAGGAGTCAGCACTTCGGACATGGGAATAAAACCTATGGGAGAAGTGAGACTCGTGGACACATCAAGAAGAGATACGGTACGGGTGACATCAAGAAGAGATACGGTACAGGTGACATCAAGAAGAGATACGGTACAGGTGACATCAAGAAGAGATACGGTACGGGTGACATCAAGAAGAGACATGTGACTGGACAGGTCAAGGAGCGGTGCGGTGTCGGCCAGTGCTGGAGAGGATCGTTCCCCCGGGATGTGGTGTGTGTGTGTGTGCTACGAAGTGTGAAGATACAAGACAGAAGTACCATCGCCAAAGCCTTTCTCTCCGCGAAGACGTCAGTCGTGGTTGGAGTGGTGATGAGTATCTGAACTATTATTCATACTAGATTAGGGCACAGGCACCACTGACGGCTCTCAACGGAGTCTCATGTATTCAAGCACCGGTACCAGGCAACGTGGATCAAATAAACTCACACTTATTATTTTGGTTGACATGATGACTTGTTCAATCTTGTTATGAGATCCTATGAGGTTTCCTATAAGTGAACGTTCCCGTCACTCACTGCCAAGCGAAGATGAGCATTACACCCCAATAATCATCTTATTTTGACAATATATATATATATATATATATATATTTATATATATATGAATATATATATATATATATATATATATATATATATATATATATATATATATATATATATATATATATATATATATATATAATATATACATATATATATATATATAAGAAACGAGCACTTCGGATTTTCCGGAAATACCCGTCCAACATCAACCTTATGGCATTCCGGAAACTCCGAGCAAGGGCTCGTTATATAATCAAAACGTCGAAGAAAGCATCATGGAATTCTTACATTTCATCCATTAATGTTCACACACCCCTCACCAAGGTGTGGAATAGAGTGAGGAAGATAGACGGCAAATTCAAAACATCCTGTATATCTGGGTTGAACACAGATGGTGGTCTGATTACCGAGCCCCAGGAAATAGCTAATGCTATTGGGTCCTATTTCTCGGACGTCTCTAGCTCTCACCACTACTCGGCATCGTTCCAGATACAAAAACGTGCTGCAGAATGTAGAAGATTAGATTTCTCTTCTGCGAACAACGAGGTGTATAACATGCCGTTTAGTGTATGGGAGTTGGAGAACGCGATAACGTGCGCAAGAGACACAGCACCAGGGATTGATGGAATACACAATCAGTTCTTGAAACACCTACCAGTTGCCGCTTCAAATGACCTTCTCAACCTGTTCAACCATATCTATTCAACCGATACTTTCCCTGATTCTTGGAGACAAGCTATCCAGGTACCGATCTTGAAACCATCCAAGGATAAGCATTCACCATCAAGCTATAGACCTATATCTCTGACCAGCTGTCTGTGCAAAGTGATGGAAAGGATGTTGAACAACCGCCTCGTTTGGTGGTTGGAACGCAGAACCTCCTTTGCACAGTACAGTCTGGATTTAGAAAAAATAGAAATACCTTGGATCATCTTATTCGTATGGAAAGCTTCATACAAGAAGCTTTTCTTACGAAGCAGGAAGTGATAGCTGTATTTTTCGACCTTGAGAAGGCATTCGATACTACCTGGCGCTTCAACATATTGAACACCTTATCACAATGGGGTTTCAGAGGCCATCTTCCTAATTTTGTCTGTAATTTCATGACCAACCGACGTTTCAATGTACGAGTTGGTAATGTGTTGTCGGATGATTTCATCCAAGAGAACGGTGTACCACAGGGTTCTGTCATCAGTGTTACTTTGTTCGCCATCGCAATAAATGGTATAATTCGAAGCGTTCCATCTTCAATCACTTCTTCCTTATTTGTCGACGACTTGGCTATATTCAGTAAGTCAGCGAGAAGTGCTACGGCCTCTCGCCAAATCCAACTCGCAATTAGGAAACTAGAAGCATGGGAAGATGAAACTGGGTTCAGGTTTTCTACATCAAAATCAACGTGCATGCGTTTTTCTCGTCTGAGAGGCCTGCACCCTGACCCAGATATATATCTTCGTAGAGAACTCCTTCCATTCGCAGAATCGACAAAGTTCCTAGGGCTGACGTTTGACGTGAAGTTGAACTGGAAATCTCACATTTCGCAACTCAAAATCAAGTGCTCCAAGTCACTCAACCTTCTCCGTTATCTTAGTGGTACCAAATGGGGAGCGGATCGCACTACGATGCTGCGGCTTTACCGAGCATTAATACGTTCCAAATTGGATTATGGTAGTGTTGTGTACGACTCGGCACGAGAGAGCTACGTGAAGCCACTCAATACAGTTCATAACACAGGCATCCGACTGGCCATAGGAGCACTCCGTACCAGTCGGGTGGAGAGCTTGTATTGTGAGGCTGGTGAGCCCTCGTTGAAGAGTCGACGAGCATATCTCCTTTGCTCATACGCTTCAAAGTTATTTTGCTGTAAGCGTCATCCTACCTACCAATCAGTAATCAATCCTAGATTTCATGCTCTCTATGAATCGAAACCATTCGCCACCATACCAACTGGGATTCGTTTGAATCATATTTTGGTCGAGGAGTCATTTGTTTACCCTCAAGTCTATCCAATTCAATCTAGTGATACCGCTCCTTGGTTAGCTCCACGTCCGGAGTGCTTGATGAACTTGTCATCAAGCACGAAGGCAACCACGAGTGCAGAAGAGTATAAGCAAAAATATCTAGAGCTCTGCACACACTACTCCGGACATGTAAAATACTACACGGACGGATCAAAACTGAACGGAAAAGTTGACTGCGCATTCGTTTGCGAATCCGCCACTGTCAGTATCAGATTAGGTTCGATGAGTAGCGTATATACAGCCGAGTTGTTTGCAATTGTCACCTCTCTACAGCACAGTCAACAACGATCTGAGAAGAGTTTCCTGATCTGTTCTGATTCTTTGAGTGTACTCCAAGCCTTAACTCAAATCTTTCCAACTCACCATCTAGTCCAGAAAGTACAGACACTCCTGACCGACCTTGCCTCGCAGGATGTCAGTGTAGTGTTCTGCTGGGTACCTGGACACGTGGGGATTGGTGGTAATGAGTCAGCGGACAGGGCTGCCAAAGAAGCGACGGAGAAAGAAGATATTGATAACCCGAGAGTGCCTTTCAATGATTTCAAGGCGTATTTCAAACTACTTTTCAAATCTCGTTTTCAAAAAGAATGGGACAGGGAGACCAACAACAAGCTGAAAGAAATAAAGCCCACTGTTAGTGCTTGGGAATCTTCAATCCGAGGTTCACGGAGGGAGGAAGTGGTTCTCACTCGTCTGCGAGTGGGACACACACTTTTAACCCATTCCTATCTTTTCACCCCCGAAAAAATCGTTCCCAGATGTGAAATTTGTAACGAGATTTTAACTGTTAGACACATATTGCTCGAGTGTCGGAAATATACCGCTCTGCGAAGACAGATTCGTATGGAAGACACAATGTCAAAGATTTTAGGGAATAATTCAAAATCG
>OZ023336.1:13557771-13612771 GCA_964007535.1 Brachyptera risi | reverse complement strand
TATATATATATATATATATATATATATATATATATATATATATATATATATATATTTATATATATATATACATATATATATATATATATATATATATATATATATATATATATATATATATATATATATATATATATATATATATATATATGTACATATATATGTATATATATATATATATATATATATATATATATATATATATATATATATATATATATATATATATATATATGTATAAAAATATATATATATATATATATATATATATATATATATTCATATATATATATATATATTTATATATACATATATATATATATATATATATATATATATATATATATATATATATATATATATATATATATATTATCAAATAAATTCTATATAAGTCAAAAATATCATTTCTTTCAAGAACTCATAAGTTTGTCGATGAGAAAAAAATGAGGGAAGAATGAATGAATGATTGCAAAAAAGATGATGAATTGATGACAAAGAACAACTTGTTTTCCAGATTGACTCTCAACAAGCGGATGATTTCATTGAACAGTCAGTTTCATGAGAACGTTCGACGAAGTTTTTTAGTCCCGAGTGTCGAGTCCAGAACGTGTGATTGAGTGAAGTTCTGCGTGCGCATCAAACCTCACTTGTTCATTCGAGAACAATAATTATGTGACGAGAATGAATCGATATTCCAGGACTAGGGTTGTGCAAGCGAGTTGACAACACATACGCGCTAGCAGTCGCATGTGGCCACTCCCAGTATGTTAATAATTCATTCCAGTCTGAGAGAGAACTGAGGTTGAATGAATGAAAATTGACCGTGTCGTGAATCGTACTAGCTTTGGAAAAACAATCTTCCTTCAAAGAGAATATCAATTTCCGGTCATTTTAGGTGAAGTTGAGTAGGACAGAGTTGACACATTTCATAAGTGTGGATTAACAGTGGAAGTGAAAACAATTGATCCGCCGGAATGAATATAACACCTTCAAAGAAAATTACAAATAACAAGTTCATCGCATCGATAACAATATTTGTTGAGGATGATTTCCAACATTCCACATTCAACACCCATTGTATTAGTCATCACCCAAACATCAGAGATCCTCATTCAGTTTGCGAGTGATACCACACATTGTTTTGATGATTTTACAACAATATATCTCAAGTTGTTCAAGCACAATTCGAGTCATGATTTGTTCGCTTCCGACGCCTGTTGGATGATGAAAACGCATGTCATTTGAAGGTTACAGTCAAATGATGGAGAAATATCTTGAATTTGATTCGATTCAACTCGAAATTCAGCTCTGCTAGCTGATTATTCGTGTTGAATCTCATCCAGTGGATCGAAACGAATCAACTGAGGAAAATCCCTGTTTTTCCAATTATCACTCAGTTAGAATGAGAAAATTTCACCAATATTCAACGACGCAGTCCCATAACGGCATCAAGAAGAAGTCGTTGAAGGTGGTGAAAATAATCTGAGAAATTGAAATTCCCGTTTTTTCCATTATAATTAGGCTTATATGTTCCAATCAGGCAGGAAAGAATGATCAGGACTCCATAAGAGAACAATTTACTCCAGTCAAACTAAGTTTTAGCCTCAAACAAATTGTAACAGGAAATTTTTCCGTTGAATTTTGATTGCCTTGAAATTTTGAATTGAATGCAAAAAAGTTTGCTCAAATCGAAGTCGCCATTTTGTTTTTAATCGAATTTTCATGAAAATCTTATTTATTTTTTATTGGCTGTTGTTGGTAAACCACATTCCTACATTTTATTGAAAAAGCACGAAAAAATGTTTCACATGACACAAAAATGAATCAGAATGATCGGACAAAAATTGCTATGATTTTGTGATTAAATTTAAATTAATGCCAAATTTCATTAATCAGATCTAGTGAACAGGGTTCAGGAGTTAAAAATGTAAACTCAACGAAATCTCATTTAAATAATTATACGTAACTACAAAAAATAAAGTTTGCTCAAATTGAGGCTGCCATTTTGTTTTAAAATACATTTTTGGGAATTAATCAATTTGATTTAAATAGTCGGCCATTATCGATGAATTGTCAATTTTTTTCAACATAATGAACAATGAATTCGTTATATAATGAAAAATGAATAATTGAGATGATTTTACTACAAATTGAATGAATTTTGAATTAAATTTGAATAAATATAATTTTGTGAAATAGGCTGTGGGGAGCAAGCGGTGAGTGGTAAATATCTCAATTGAACGGTAAAGTTATGTTGTAATTATATGAAATTACTGGTGAAGAGTTTGCCGAAATCAATGGTTAATTAAAAAATTTGCATATAGGCCTATAGTCAATATGTGGAAAAAACATTTTTCACGTGTTTTATTCCTCGATGTTTACAGGGGAGACACATCTGTGTAGCAACAGAAAAAAGTATAACTTTGATCATTCAATATCAATAATCCAATGTATTTATAAACTCATTTGGTATCTCGCAATTTGATCTAGAAATGTTTCAAATTTGAAATCTCAAGCTCGTAATTGGAAATGGTCGAGCATCAAGCCCAAGCTTGAGCAATTAAGCAATTGTTTTTTTGTTTTTTTAATAACATCGAAACTTGATACAAAATCATTGTTCCCCAATTAAGGCTAAGGATGAAAGGTAGGATCGTTTGGACGGGGTACCACCCCATTTTAAATGTTTATAACCAATGAACTTCAACACGAGGACCGTGTGCCGTTGGTAACCATGAATTTCCGCCGCGGATAACAGTCTTTCAGTTTCCGAAAGTCCGGAACACATTATAAGTAAAAACCGTTTTAAGTAGTAGTAGTAGTAGTAGTAGTAGTAGAAGTGTTTATTCCTTTAACCCTCTTTCGAGGAAATCGGTACACAATTAACATATTTTACAATATAACTTATCAATAAAAGCAAAAGCAAAAAGCTTGTAAAGCTTTATTTAAGTAAAAGCAATTGTACATCCGTTTGTGGGACGTTTGTGGGAGAAGCGTTAATCAATCAACCATGCATTGAGTAGGCCGAATGAGACTCAGATTGCCTTAGCAACTAATGAGAATGCAGGATTGCCGTGAAAGAATCACGGAAATGGCGTCTCTTTGGCAATAATAGGCTTATAAGCGTCGCAGAATATGTGTTACATGAAAAAAAAACACAATTGATATCCTGATATCTGATATCTACATGGCAATTATGTGCAATACACATAGTATTAACGAAAAATCCTTCTTGTGTGAGAAAAAACGTGAGATATGTCTGTCATTTGAACAACAAAACTGAGTTGGAGCAAAGCAAAGCACTGAGCTATGATTTAATAATTTGTGTTGGGTTCACAGACGCGATGTAATGATAATATACATCTATTGGCTTCGAATGTATTAAAAATAAGATGGTGAGATGAAGGTATCTTAGGCAATGGGAAGGATAGTGAGAAGCAAGCGATCGTGTCCTAGACTACAAAGGGAAACTACGGGAAAGCCCATTTAAAGATGGACGGTGGCGGAGATCGTACCAGGTCCGACATGTCATTTTCCTACCGGATCACATGAGAGAGTGCGTTAGCAACCGAGCTGCATGTGCCGGTAACATACACCCCCCACTCCCCCCCACACACACACACTCACACACTGTGTCAAAGTAAAGCATCCACTGCTCCAGTGCTTCTCCTTCAAATGTCGATTTAGATTATTAGGGATGTACAAGCTTAATTGCTCGAACTTGGGCTTGATGCTCGACCACTTCCAAGTGCGAGCTTGAGATTTCAAATTTGAAAACAATTCTAGATCAAATTACGAGATACCAAATGAGTTTATGAATACATTGGATTATTGATATTGGATAATCAAAGTTATACCTTTTCTGTTGTTACACAGATGTGTCTCCCCTGTGAAAATCGAGGAATAAAACACGTAAAAAATGTTTTTTCCACATATTGACTATATATGCAATTTTTTTAATTACCATTTCGGCAAACTCTTCGCCAGTCGTTTCATATAATTACAAGATAACTTTACCGTTCAATTGAGATATTCACCACTCACCGCTTGCTCCCCACAGCCTATTTCACAAAATTATATTCAACCGAATATAATTCAAAATTCATTCAATTTGTAGTAAAATTATCCTAATCATGTATTTTTATTATATAACGAATTTATTGTTCATGATGTTGAAAAAAAATTGACAATTCATCGATAATGTCCGACTATTTGAATCAAATTGATTAATTCCCAAAAATGTATTTTAAATCAAAATGGCAGCCTCAATTTGAGCAAACTTTACTTATAGCAGTTACGTATAATTATCTAAATGAGATTTCGTTGAGTTTACATTTTCAACTCCTGAACCCTGTTCAGATTAATGTATCTGATTAATGAAATTTGGCATTAATTTAAATTCAATCACAAAATCATGGCAATTTTCGCCCAAATATTCTAATTTATTCTCGTGTCATGTGAAACATTTTTGTCGTGATTTTAAAACGAAATGTAGGAATGTGGTTCACTGATAACGGCCAATAAAAAATAAATAAGATTTTCATAAAAATCCGATTAAAAACAAAATGGCGACTTCGATTTGAGCAAACTTTTTTGAATTCACTTGTACATTTTGAGGCAGTGAAAATTCAACGATAAAATTTTCTGTTACAATTTGTATGAGGTTACGGCCCTTTTTGGCTTAGATTTACTGGAGTAATTCGGGATCCTCATTCCACGTTGAGCGCCATGAACGAATGATCTACTTCAGTTCATTAATTTTATTCGAAATTACAAAATTGCAGTCAACATTGAATCTGTTCCCTTCACGAATACGAACAAAGAGTTTCAACAAAATGTCAACATCTGACTCCAGATTCTCAACTCAATCGACGTACGTGATCGGGTGGAGGTTCTAACCGGAGTGTTGGCGTTGACGACAGTTTCAGCAGTGTTGGCGGTGTTGGCGGTGATTGCTGAGGTCGGCGCTCAACACAGATAATCGTAACCATCACAACAATCTATAACATATAATCAATTCTTAATTTATTTCTGAAAATAATTTGAAATGGGCCCAATTCTTGTGAGTAATGATTGAATAATGTCCTCATCAATGAAAGTGCGCATGGAGTGCCTTATGAAGAAAGATGGTTCATGGGCAAACAATATAGGCCTACATGTAACGGCACAAGAAGCTCAGTAATAATATGCAACAGCGAATCGAAGCTGTGCAACCAGTTAGATACACCAGAAATGTGCTGTTACCACGGTACAAACTACACTTGCTTCTTCTTCAGCTCACTGCGTATTCAACGCACAGTTGGGATCATATAATTCATGACCTCTTCATGCATAAAACAGCAGAGCATACATATGAGAACATGTCATTTCTCCGCGCTGCATTTCTTTTGTGAACAATGAGGTACACATTGTGGAATATATTCACAGGAATCGAGCGAAGCAATATATTAGACAACCAAGTAAACGTCTGAAATCACAATAATCTGATGCATAATTCAACTCGAACTTTATTCACAACGTAAAACTGGTAGATCCAGCAGTTCACTCTCATATTTCCCAGCTCAGGAGAGAATCTGAAAAGCACGACTTGCGTAAACATTCAAGGTTTGAAGTGGTCAAAAAGTTATATCAAAACAGTGTAGCGGGTGAACAAAACTGGTCTTGTATTGTGAGCGACAGCGCACGTTGCAGTTGGGTAAGATGAATCTAGTCCATCTCTCAGCGCGCTTGGCACGTGGAGAACCTAAGCTCTCTGATTGGTCGATTCACGTTGCTCGGAGTAAGTTGTTCATAGTACAAAGCAGAAGAGTGAAAGCGTACCTTAAAATGATGAGAACATGAAGTCCAAACTGTCTATTGACAATACATACCAACATGACCTTGAAACAATGTAAAAAACAATGTTCGTAACACCCTTACAATGTTAACATCAATGATACCGGCATTCATTCATTCATTTATCCATTCCAATACACATTTCATCACACTTCATACAATAGTCACATAAGTATTCGAGCGCCCAGTGAGATTATCTCGTAAGGGAGCAAATATAAATTGATCAATTATCCTTCGTGACTTCCGAGGACTGAGTTGATAACATCACATTCTGAACCCTATTATTATTATTGTTGATTCATAATATATGGTTCTATTGATTTTCTGAATTGAATAATCTTTTTTCACTTTCAATATTCCGGAGAACATCATCATAAAATTGCACAGCTTTGATAATGACTGCCATTTCACCAATTCTCGTTCTCGTGGAATCAATGTGTACATCAACAGCTTTTCTCGGATCATATCCATGTATATCCGAGTCATTTGATATCTGAAAATCACGCTTGATCAAATTATCGGTAGCTTTGTACAGTACATAATGCTACCGTATTTCAGCTATTTACACCTAACTCGAATGTTTCTTCTTAAACTTATGAACTTTTCGTTGTATGCTTTTTCTAGTAACTGTTTTTTTCTTTCTATGTTATCGCACCTTGAATGCGCGAGTGTGAATTTTTGTTTTTTGCACAAACATTTTTCACAGTAATTCATTGTGTGCCTACTTCTTTCTTCAATTGATTAACTTAGCACATGTCTCGTTTTCCATCGTAATTTCAGGTTGCACTTTTTATCCCCTGTTTTTCAACGTATTGTTTGTGTGTTTTATAGAGTCATTTTATTTATGTTATCGCCACAGTCAAGCCCTCATAAAGGCTTTGTGAATAAGCGATGTGAATTTTGTTAATTGTAATGTTTCTAACTTTTGTTTTCCCAATGAAAAAATGAAGAAAGTATACTTTCTCATGTCGAAATTATAAAGAATATACTGGCACCGAAGCCAGATCGATATAATATAGTTGTTATTGATGATTGGCTAATATTGTGGTGAATGAAAGTGACAATGACGTATATGAAGAATCATCGGAGTTGGCCTGCTTACCAATAAGGCGTGGACAGCGATGACGAACAGAGTTCCTTGCCTGAAGCCGACCCAATCAAACAGCGCGCCGGCGACCGAGGGTCCGATGAAACCGCCCAAGGCAAACGACGACGCCCACAATCCCGACACGACGCCGTACGTCGTGATATCATCCGGGAGACCGTGGGCACTATCAGGAAGGTCAAAGGTCAAACCACTTACAAGCAGGTCGGGTTCATCAACTTGACTCGCGCAGTGCTTACGAGTATAATTATAAAATACTAGTTGAAGCAGAAGCGTGCGTCTTCATAAGGGGTGCTTTTTGTGGCAATATGAAAACCACGGTTATGTTACATATACACAGTATTTATGATACATCACGTTTGTTTACATAATCATGTATACATCAACAGATGGATCCTTCAATCGTTTCTTACTTCTCAATCCTGACACCCGACTATTCAAGAAGAAGTAAATATAGTCGATATGAGATCTCTGGGATTTGGTTTCTCTAAGATTTGATGTACTGCTGATTAATGCTGGTACTCACGTGGCTGACCGGATGGCGTCGATGAAGCCCGGGACTAGAAGACAAGAGTTGCCGATACCGCATATTATCAGTCCCAAGCAACACATCCACAGGGTCCTGGTGAGAGACAGAGAACACTCATTATTCTCTTGCTGAGAGAGAGAGAGAGAGAGAGAGAGAGAGAGAGAGAGATCCATTGCGGGTTGCGTTGGTTTGCTGGTTTGATATTGTGTCTTCACTCCCTATCCCTTCCATGTTGAAATATTCATCAATATACCGCCAAATCTTGAGAAATACCAATCATGCGTAGTGTAGTATTCATAAAAGGAACTAACTTTGTTCACAAATACACGCACAATGACGTATACATGTGCTCAGCTGTCTGAAATAGTCTCTAATGAAGTGAAACGGAGATGGTGAGGTCAGAATTTGCTTCAATTGTGAAGTAATTTATGATAAAGCAAGTTATGTTGCGAGTACAACTTGTACATCTGGACGAGTTGCATATGTAGTCGAAATCGTGTGAGAAGTCCGCATGCCCCAATAAAATAAGTATTTGAATTTATACAATTGCTCATCAGTGAGTGGATATCATTTCTCATAGGCCTGGCGCATTGTTTTCCTCTTACTATATCTTGGATGCCAATATTTGAGGTATATAGAAGACATGACATAAAGTTTCATAAAACAACACTAGGTAGAGCAGCGATCGTTAGTTCAAAGAAAAGTACTCGGGAAATGGAACAAGTTTCAGAGTTGATTGGAGCCACCATGAGGTAGCGGCAAACCAACGCAACCCTCAATGCATCCTTGTTGAGATTCACGAGATATTCAATTCGTGAAGCTTGGGATCAGGAACCGTTCACACACATTGTTTCTTTGAAAACAAATTTTCATATGATTTGAGCAAATTATAATCATATCATCATCCCAATCATTATGCTAATCAGTTGTGTAATCATCACGTGAGGGAAACAAATCACTAGCTGCCTTCCGTAGCTCAGTCAACTGATGCACTGCTCTTGAAACTGAAGTCACCGTTTCGTTGGACGTGGTTCCGTGTCCTGCTCAAGGCATGAGTGTGTTTGTGATTATCCTTTCACTTATCATCACATCATAGTTTCATGATCACCTGCTCATTCGTACACCCAAATAAGCTATCTATTGGTGGGGCCGTTAAGCAAAGATAATCATCATCACCCCTTGCTGGGAAATATGTTCACAACATATTCTTATGAACGTAGGCCAATTTTATTATAAAGAGGATGAAAGATGATTTCATATGAATGCTGTTCCAAAATAGATCTTGTTAATAAATGGCTTTATTCCAACATGCCGAGTCTATCCTTGATCATCTCTTCTCCTCTTCTGAGTCTCAACTATATTTTTAACCATTTGTTATAAGTTATACAGGATATTAAATTCTGATTATTATAACATAATCAAATGTGTACTTGAATATTCATACTACAATGTCTTTCAGCACATTGCTATGAAAACCAGTCCGAAATATAATATGGATCACAAGATTCGAGACAACCAATCATGTATTAGTTATTTGGATAAAATTACATATACATTTCATTTTCAATTTGAAGTTCCCAAAGTGAATGCAAATAAGATTCTTTCTCGAACTCGGTAACGTTTTTTTTTTAACCAATAATTCATGTGCTGTTATCATTGTATCCTTAACCACCGGTGAAATGTAATTCACTATTGAGCATATCCAAAGTATCTTGCACAAATATTGGTGTACCGCATTGTTCCACCATGGCACCACTACTCTTTGTCTTATTCCCAACGATTTGCCTATAAACATAACTGAGGGGTCGCTCACGCTTTTCGCCGACGACACCACTCACGTCATAATTATGTATATAGCGATCAGTCTCAGATGAAAATGGTGGTAAAGCAGTAAATCAAATCACAAAATGGAGTGAACAGAGCGAACTCATATTGAAAGTTGATGGAATTGTGATCATGCAGTTTCACATAAAACAAATGACATTGTCACTTGTTCACTTATTAATCTGGGGAGGGTAAAGTGGGCCTATCGTTGAGCATTGCAGCACAAAGTTTTTTGGTATGATTATAGATGATAATTCGAACTGAAACAATCACATTCGAAATTTATGTATGATGTATTAATTATGTTCAGAACGTATGAGAAATTGACGATTTCGCTTCGGCGAAACTAGTGTATTATGCTTTCATGCACTCGAAAATTCAATACGGGATCATTTTCTGGGGACAATCACCTCTCGCAAATGAAGCATTCATCTTGCAGAAACAAGCTGTACGCTACTAAGCTCAAGCTGATCTCAACCCTACTGCCGACATATTCAATAAAGGCTCTTGTGTCACTCTCTTCAGGAAACACAACTGAGAATCCTAACTGTAACGTGTCTGTACATATATTTCTCTTCTTCATTATTGTATAACAATATACTTCTAGCTGAAACTGATGAATGTGTATAGTACATAGCAGGGACCCGAACCGGAACCCGAAAAAAAACGTATTTTTTGGGAACCGGAACCTTTATTATTGATTTTCAGGAACCGGAACCGGAACCCCTAAAAATATTGGGTTCTTTTCGGTTCCATGAAGGTTCTCAATACCTAATTCAGACTCATTATTCACTCATTTTGTTTAAAACTTTTTAGTTATTTTATTTCCAGACATTAAAAAATAAATACTTTTCACGGGATTGTGCCGAAAACGACCGTTGATTCATTTTGTGTCCACGTTTTTGTTCGGGAAAAATACATTGACATTTGAGAGTATGCCCCTATAAAGGAACACAGCTCTCTGAGAATCGTTCTTTGGCGGTGCCCTCGTAGCTGTATAACTTCTAAGTAATGCACCAAACATAACCGATATCAGAGCGTGTGGCCAGTTTGGTCGAGTTTTCGCTATTTCGGAAATTTCTCCTGTTTCACCATTTCTGTATAAATTTTGACAGAAGAGAAGGTGTGAAGGAGGAACCTCGAAAGTCGAAACCCAATGTGACGGGAAAGATCTGTCCCCGGCAGATGGACAAACAAAACAGAGTGTCAAAAACCACCAAAAATAGATGAACCACCACAAGCAGAGAATAAAAATAAAAATTATGATATCATTCAGCAAGTGGAACTGGAACCGGAACCGGAACCCTTATTCACACTATGGAACCGGAACCAGAACCTTTTTAATCGTAGAACCGGAACCAGAACCGGAACCGTTATTTGAGAAAATTAAGAACCGGAACCGGAACCTTTATTCATTTCGGTTCGGGTCCCTGGTACATAGCCACTATACTGGGGCTCATAACAATATTTGTATATGTTGCGGGATACATCGAACCGTGTCAAGAAATGCCCCTAGTATTCAGGATGTATTTTTCAGAACAATTTGCTCAACGAATTGAAGTAAGATATTTATAAATCACAAAAAGTAGCGGTGGATTCGATCTCGGGCTCCCTCGTGAACTGATAACGACACAAAATGAACTCTGGTGAGGCATTGATTATATGACATATCAATAGATAATGCCCCAAGGTATCAACAGGTTGCCTGTCGACGTCACTGAAACGTAGCTTATCAGCAAATGATTGTCTAGACTCGGCGACCCGACTTTGTGTACTCACTTGGGTAGCGGAGTAAACGGCACTGGACCGACCAATAGGAAGCTCAGAATAATCATGAAACTTCCGAACACGATCACTTTCTTCGGGTTCACTCGGGTGTCACATAGGATACCCACCAGGGGCACTGTGATCGCGTAGGCGCCGCCACTCAGCATGAACACGAGTCCCACATTGTGGGGAGTGAGACCGAACTGTAAGAGAGATAGTGAAGGAAATAACGAGATATAAATTCAGAAAGAGTCATAGTAAGAATGTCAAAATTCACAGTTTCAAGAAAGATGTGGAGCTGGGACCCAGGAGCTGGGAGATGAAGATGAGATACTCCAAGATCAGAATCCAAGAAATAGAACAGATGTATTGGATTTCACATGAAGAAATCAGATTATTCAAGTTTCTTGCTGGAAAAATGTCCACAACATATTCTTATGAATGTTGACCAATTTTAATGTGAAGGGAGGATTGAAGATGATTTTATACTATTGCCGTTCCGGGATCGACCTAGTCTACATAGTACAGACGGCATCAGTGTAGGCCTACCCTGATGTGAAAAGTACTCTACGGTACACAATGAGTTACTGGCACCATGCTATAGCATAGTAAACTAGCATACTAGCATATGCGATGTCTTTTCGGAGGTATCTCGCAAGAACCATCATGAGACGACATCCACAAGCGGATCAAGAAGTCAAGTTTTATCGGCAGAGCAGATCACACTGAGAAGCATTCTGGGGCGCTGAAGCGTGAGGATCGGAATGAGGATACCACCGGAAGTGAACGTGAGTTTGGCATGTTCCCAACAATGTCGTGAGAGCTCCTATTTTGGGGAATTGTTTGGAGCACAGAGTTGCTATGGTTTGAGTATTTCGGGTCGGGTTATGATCGTTTCCTCGAATAGGCACATCCTCTTTCTAAGTAACCACGCCAAGCCTACGTTTACTCTTGGTGGTATTTTCATTTCGGTATTCGCTCTTCAGGCACTCCAGCTATTCCTCCCGAGATAGCGGGAAATATACAGGATGCCAATCTCTCTTGGGAAGCTCGATCCGCTTGTAGAACGCGATACCACAGGAAAAGATGGGATTAAACCATGATCTCCAGACTCTTGGAAAAATGCTATCAGGTCCAGATTTGTAATTCAGGATATCAACTGAACAATTTTTTCCAACCAAATTCACTGAAAATAAATCAACAAAATTCATCAGCCACCAGAAAAGTGAGACTCAGCATCATGAATACTCCTCCACACTGTATTCATTGATGTAGATGTTCGTAAGCTGTTATTTCTCAATGAATCAATGAATGAATAGTGCCATCTAAAAGCGATGCCATCATTAAAACAGATCTGGATGAGCTGTAGCTCAACCGAAGCCGAATGCCAACGCCGTCTTCTGCAAACCTTGCTCAAGTCACATCGATTGCCAGAAGTGTAGGAGTAAAGTTTCGAGAGGTTTCGACTTTGAAATAACTGTATACTTACCTCTCTGATATGTGGTTCTAACGTGGCCGAGTAGTAGCCAGTAGCAAGATTAGACGCTGTCACGCTGACCAAGTCCCACAGTACGGCTGGAATCTTCAAGAACGACCACAACTGGGCTGAAAGAGGAGCAACAAGTGGGAACAACTGTTGAAGATATGAAAACAATAAACAGTTAGCCTTGGAATATCGTTCTACGTTACTTCAGAACTGAAGATATTCACAAAAACGACCACAACTCAGCTGAAATAAAAAGACATAATAATATTCCAGGTATCTTTCATTTTTCATATCAGGTTTCAACGACGCACTGTAATGATAATTGAGATCTATTTTCATCGGATGAATGATGGATAGGATAATGAGATGGTGAGATGATGAGATGAAGGTCAGGTAATGGAGGATAGTGGGGAGGAAGCGGTCTTGGCCTATTTTATAAGAACCATTACGGCTTTAGCCAAGATTACAGAGGAAAACACGAAAAAAAACGTCAAATTGGACGGTGGAGGGGTGTCAAACGAGGCCCGATATTCCTCTCACCTACCGGATCAACTGGGCTGCATGTGCTGGTTGGAGTTTTGTTATTTGTAAGTCAGCATATAAATGGTATAGAGAGAAATTCATCGTATTGGCAACTGTTCACAGTACAGGAGTGTACCTGAAATCCAGGAATCCAGCGTGCTACGCTCAGTACGAAATTCACAACAATTTTAAGAGAATTTAGTGATTTTAAATCGAAAATTGAAATAATTGAACGAAAAAAGGTGACAACAGAGAACAGAATGAGGTGACGGTTGACTGACTGTATTCCTACCTTGGGGTCTTTCCTTCTCCAAGTCGTCTTCCTGTTTAGGCAGGAAGAATAAGATGGATACACCGTCGGCCAACAGGTACCCGCCGAGCACCAGGAAAGGAAGCTTGAAACCACCCAGCTGTGATCAGAGACAAGAAAACATACTCAAATGCTGTATTTATTCATATATCATCTATGATCAACGGAACTTGGGTCTCACATGTGGCATGTGATAATGGGTATGATAGAGGAAAGGAAGCTGTCAAGGCTGAGGCCACTTACTGTGAGAACCATCTTGGCATTAGCCTAGACTACAGAAAGAAACTATGAAAAGCTCATATAAAAATGGCTGGTGGCGGGGATCGAACCGGGTGCGATGATCCCTGCACCTTCGGATCACGTGAAGCGAAAACTACAATACAGAGGGAACACAGCTACTTCCAATACTTTCAAAATGATACAAAATTTGACTATATAACTGTCAAGCGTATACGGCTTAAAAAATGTGTTCTTTTAGCTGTATACGTTTGACAGTTCTGCGATATGAGTTGAATAGTCATAGCTCATACCATCTTGAAGGCATTAAAAGTATCTGTGCTTTCATCGCATCAGAGTGTTAATATCTCATACCGTTCAGAAGTTATCACCAGCAGACTGAAATCCCGCTGAATCGACTCCCATGGACTCTTGAAGGGGGGGGGGGGGGGGGGGGGGTAAGGTGCAAATCTAAATTCTCACCATTGGTCCGTCTCATTATGTTATGACATGAAACGCCCTTGTGAAAGTACTCACCCCATTTGACATGGGAGAGAAAAAAACGTGAAGAGTTGATAATTTTCAACAGGGCATAACGAAAATCTCTCGTATGGAGACTAACATGTGAGGCTTTTTTTGAGAAAAGAACGTGGAAAAAATAAGAATGTTAGAGAAAAAGTGTTCCCACAAAATATCTGCACTCGAATGTCAACTTTCGTTTGATATAACATAGCTACTTATTCCCGCCATATGATTCCAATTGATTCATTCGTATAAGACATTGTGGCGTGTGGCTTCATTGTTGCAGTTTTCATTGTACAGTTTTCAGCAATAATCTAGGGTCGTCAACACATTTTGATTCATATTTGACATACCTTTGACATGCGCTCGACCGCTAGATTTGCTGTTGGTCTTTTGCTCACTTGCGCTATAGTTTGTAACGACAGACGTTTGCACAATACTGAACAAAATGAAATCATATTCCGCGAATGTTTGGCGTTCTGACACAGCGTTTCTTTCAAAATATTAATCATGAATATTCAGAATGGTAATTTATTTTTAGAGGGCGTTTTCCGTCATAACATAATGAGACGGACCAATGGTGAGAATTGAGATTTCCACCTCACTGCCCCTTTAACCACTGTGCTTCATGTGCCGCAAGATGAATAAATGTATCTGAATACCAGTACAATTCCGATCACTCAAGTGGTGGATTCACTTGCAAGTCTTTGGAAGTGAGAAGTGAAAGTCGGCTCCAATACCGTCGCTGATTGATGCACGGTGACAAAATGACCGACTCGAGAGACTCTTCAAAAGTCTTTCAGAAGTCGAGCATTGCTCTACAAGTGAGAGCGAAAAGTGCAAGCAAAACCAAAGAGTCGAACGTGGTTGTTCCATTTATTTGACGTTGATTATAATACTTTCAACATTTGACTGCCATTATTGTGTTCCCTTTCTTGCTATTTATAGGTTAGTTTGCAGTGAGCCATTTGTACCGATAGGTGGCGCCAAACGAGATGCGATGGACTTGTCACTTCTCACTTCTCACTCGCGCTATTCACTTGCAAAGACTTGCAAGTGTATCCACCGCTTTAGGAAAGATTGATGCGAAACTCCATGCTAACTACAAAATGATCGGCGAAATGATATAAAAACATACCAACAGCCTTCAATAGATGTCATGGCTGCGATTTCCGCGCGCTTCTTTCGTACGACTCTCCGTAAGTTCATCAGTTCACCGCTGTCAGCGTACTTGTGCTACTTTCACTGGCTGATAGCTTCATAAGCATTAGTAGGTTATCAAATTGATTACTAGTCATTACTATCTCGATATACATCCTGATGAATTTGTATTCAACTATAATAATTATGTTTCTCAATATAAACATATTTTATTGCTATGAAATAATATGAATATATTTATGCCTATTTTCTCTTAGTCATATCACATTTCGTTTTTGTTTTAGTGAACGTATTTCAACTTTTGAGCGTTATGAATTATCTTATAGGTACACACATAAAGGAGTAATTGTCGTATCAGGTCAAATAGGCTGCAACTAATGAATAAAACGTGTCTAGAACAGAAATTGATTCAGTTATTCCAATGGAGCTTCTCACAGATTTTTCTCCATGCATCAAATTCAAATTTTCTATGTATTTTTCTCTTTATGATATTGAAAATTTCACCAAGAAGAATAATCTTAATTCAATCAGCTGATAATCAAAAATCTTCTGAATACACTAAGCATATTCAAAAATTATTCAATATAATACATCTCACTCGACATATCCAAGTTCAATAGGGCCTTCATTAGCGGATACATCCGACCGTAAGACAATAATTAACTCTTGCCGATCTAAGCGCTCACTTGAGCCCATGTCACGAACCAAGGTGCTTAGTGCTTACAGCAACTACCACTTGGAATAACGTCCTAGACCTAGCTAGCTCCAACGGAGTAAGAACTAGGGATTTTGATTGGTTTGTTTTCACTAGTGGAGCTAAGTACCATAGCAACATGTCCAGTATTTGTGAATTTCCATTGTGGTTAGCACAAAATCCTAGCACTGCTCTTGACGACTTGAGGTGGGCTAAAATGTGTCACTATTTTGCGTTCCAAGAGACCTGGACTCTGCTATTATCTCATATTGTCATGGTATTCAGCTCTCATGGGGAACATCATTCAATCAAAGTCATCACAATCTCTTCACTCTTGGAGCTAGCTAGCACTAGGGACGTTATTTTGGGTGGAAGTCGCGGTAAGGGCCCAGGTTGCTCACCGAAACTGCCACTCGAAATGGAACCCCAGGCCTAGCTATATCCAAGATACTTTAACTTTGATTGGAGGTTATCATTTACCAGAGAAGCGAAATACTATAACAACATGCCCAGTCTTGAATAATTTCCATTGTTGTTGAGACAAAATAAATATGATTCAAGTAAACAAGTTGATTGTGTTATCATGATTTCAATGTTGATTGGAAATAATCATATTATATATATTCAAGGAGACTGGAAATGATTGGACATATAACATACCGTGAATAGGACACTGCCTACTGATGGCCCGATCATGGAGCCCACTCCAATAAACACCTCCAATGCAGCCTACACCAACAAACAAACAAACAAACAAACTAAAAACACGTCAACATCGGATGGAAAAATAATGGCGTTCGTATTTTTCCTAAAATATCTGCTAGATCGTCACTGTTATTTTCTTAATTCGATCTAGGGTTTTCATGGTAAGCATTGAGCACGCATGAACGGATTTTAATTTTGAATGCGGAACCATATATACTGAGATATGATTTAACAGCGTCCCGGTCCAACATCACAGAGGACCGGGATGCCGAGGTGGAAGATCAGCCCCGAGCCACAGCCTTCCTACCATATGTCAAAGGAACTTCCGAAAAAATCAGCCGACTCCCCAAGCAACACGACATTAGGACGTACTCAGTGCAGACCGCAAAATAGCCTCAATGCTTCTTAGCGTGAAGGAAGTCATCTCACACGAGTCTCACGGAGTATACGAGGTGCCGTGTGAAATGTGCGATCGCAATTACATTGGCTGTACGAATCGGAAGATCTCCGCCCACCTAGAAGAACACCAGGTCACGATGAATAGGCATGCCACCACGTCAATACTGCCCCAACACGGGCAAAAAGAGTGTCACTGGATCGACTCTTCTGCAAGGCCAAGACGCTAGCCCGTATCAACCATGTGCTTCCACGCATCTTCCGTGAAGCCATCGAGATCGAGAAGAGAGGACACAGCATGAACACCCGAGACGACGCACGCAGGCTCCCAGACGCGTGGAAACCTTCTTTGCACCACCATCGTGTGTTTCCGGTCTCTCCTCTCGAAGAGGGTTAGCCGCCGGTGAGAATTGGCAATTCGGAGAAATACACCGAGCTCATTCACGACTATCAACTGACTTATCACCAGAGCCTCGGGTCGTGTATTAGGCGGACAACCAGGGACCGTGGACCGAGTAGCTCACGGGACTCTGGCTCTCTCAGTGACGTGTCGCCTGAGGCTGCGAACATCACGGAGTGGGGGTTCTAGTTCTGAGTGCTGATGGGAATATTCCAATTGGCATTTTTAAAATAGCGATTAGGCCGTGAGGCCACAATTCGCTTATAGAGTGGAGATTTGTTCAGAGAGATTAGACTAAGGAATGCAATTCGCTTCCATTGGGGACAAAAAGTTCTTGGACCCACACTAATTCCAATACTGAAAATAATACTAGGAAATCGATTTGGATACTAGGAATCAGGAAATATTGCTGAGTACTAGCGTCGGAGGGATGCTAGATGATAAAAAGGAGCGAAAAAGTTGATTTAGATTCCCTAAGTTAATTTGGTATGAACTAGCATCACAGAGATTGATTCACCCAGAGACCCAGCAGCCTTGGCGGACCGACGAGAAAACGGTCGGGCGGCAATAAGTCAACAACGCGAACCAATCACAGACGAGCCCATACCACTTGGGTATATAGCCTAAGCCATGCCAGCAGCATTTCGATCATTGGAAAGTGAAGCTCTGTGAAGTTCGGTGTCTTAATCTACACAGTGAAGCTCTGTGAAAGTTCGGTGTCCTGATCTATACAGTGTGTGCCGTGTCGCCAGTCATTGTCGACTAGCCGAGAGGGTACAGTCGTTGACTCCGACCCGGTCGGTTCGGGTTCGATCGCCGCCAGTGCCGGAACATTTTCGAAGAGTGCCTCGTCAAGACGTCTTCCGGGAAAGTGCTCACCGAGTTTCATCGGCGGTTCCTGATGTTCGTGCTTCCGCAGTGAAGTGAGAAGTAACCGGCTAACTAGACCCGGCACTGTCACTGCGGGATTTCAAGGCCTTCGGGCAACACCGGTGTTCGACACCGGTGCATCAAGGGTCGTTAGGAGTGTTCTGTTCACCCAGTGAGTGGTGTACCCACTACTGGTACCAGGCCCTGGCAGTCGACTAGGTTCCTCCCGCGGCCGAAGCCTTCTCTCCAGCCACAAGATCGAGCGTCGGCACTTCGGTGCCCTGCGATGGTCGTGGGTGGTCGTTGGCCAGGCTGTAACCTCAGTTCTCGCCAACTGCCAGGTCGTTCAAAGGACTGTTTTCTGAGTCGTTCAAGAGACCTGTTTTCGGGTCTTTATAAAGACCGTTCCTACCATCATGGGTAGGGTCAATCATTCCCCACCCCACCCAAAGACTCTGAAGCCGACGAAAGTCATCGTGCTTCAAGATCAAAGACCTCGCTCAGGCTCAATGTCGGAAGCCAAGCTACAATCAGTCAGGGCTGCAATTAAGAGCGGCAAAGTTCCGCCAATTGTCCCACGTAATGTACCTAACTCAGATGAAGTTTTCCGCACTGTTACCACTCAGAAACGCAAAGATAGAAGCTCCACTTCTCCTATCGAACGTACTGTGAAAACCCGCCCATTGCCCAATGACAGACGCGGATTCAATGTTGAAGCGCTGGCTGGAACATCCGGTCTGAGTAAAGACCAGGATGCGAATTCCCTCATTCATCCATCAGTCTTGCTCCACAATTCATTCGAGGCTCTCAATGATGAAGATATGCCAGATCCCGAAGATACAGACGATGAGTCGGTCAAGCAAGACAGTAATGATGTCATCACGGAAAAGTTTCCTAAGCCTCCCCCAATCTTCATGAAGAACTTCACAAACTTCATGGAGATCGCCAGTGGTCTGAAACAAGTCTGCTCGAACCCAATCAAATTGGAGAACAAATTGGACGGCTCCAAACTAACCCTTGCGGACTCCGATTACTATCGCAAGTCTATTCACTTTCTCAAAGTGAAAAAAAGAATACTACACTTTTCCTCAGATCTCCGAGAGGAAAATGAAGATTGTGCTCAAAGGGATTCACCCTTCCGTTGAGCCGGAAGAAGTGGAGCGAGACATTCTCGATAATTATGGTATCACTGTCGGAGAGGTCACGCAGATGACGTCCCAAAGACCCTCCAAGAACAAACTTCCCATGTTCATAGTTTGCACAACGGATAGAGGAGTTGCAAACACTCTCTTGGAATTAACTTCTCTCTGTTATACTAAAATCAGAGCTGATAAATATCGTAGTGCAAGAGGACCGGTTCAATGTTACAATTGCAACCAATTCAATCATGTCTCTCGCCAGTGTTCTATGATGCCGAAATGCATGAAATGTGGTGAGCAACACTCTTCGTTCAATTGCAAAAAGCCCAAGGACACAGCTCCCGCCTGCCCAAATTGTCCTGCTGGTAGTAATGGCCACACTGCCATCTGGAAGGGTTGTCCAGCCTACAGGAAAGCTTATGATCAGCTATACAACATCAAGCGGGACAATCTTGGGAGACGTATCGATAATCCTCTGATGGCTTCCCGGAGTCGCTCTGGTCAGTTTGTTCCTGCTCCATCTCCTCGTACCAATCATTGGCAGCAGAACCGTGCCTCCAGCGAAGCCCAAACTGATCCCAATAAAGATGTTCGCATGAATACAGATCATTTTCCTGCCATCGATGTGAATCGTAGAAACGTCAGGGGTCCACAAAGGCTCTCAGACATGCAACTTCAAGTGCCAAAGGACGTCAGTAAAGAAACAGCGGCGAACATTGTACCGTCTCCTGATTTTTTGGCGGGTGTGACTGCCTGGGCTTCATCCCTGCTGGTGGCTCTCCGCGGTGCATCCTCGGAGAACCGCCTGAACATTATCATTTCTCACGCAATGCCTCTGATGTTAGTAAACTCCCTCAATCAAAATGGCGGTAAACCCTAAGCGGCCATCAAAATCCAATGTTACTCTGATGAGTTGGAATGCCAACTCGATCCTGAATAGAAAGGACGAGTTCTACCACTTCTTTCGGAAGCACAGGGTGGATGTTGCCCTCATCAGTGAAACATTCCTCAAACCAAAGTCCTCGTTCAAATTGTTACACACCAGTATTTACCGCAATGATCGAACGACGCATGGAGGTGGGACAGCCGTAGTCGTGCGCCGAGGAATCAAACACAATGATGTTCAAATTCCCAATCTAACTTCGATCGAAGCTAACGGTATCGTAATTGAAACTCCTAATGGCTATGTACGCCTAATCTGTGTTTATAAGCCACCTGGAAAAAGACTGAACACAACCGACATCGATTCTCTTCTGGCAGTTTAGACCCCCACCATCATCTGCGGTGATCTGAACTGTAAGTACTCTACCTGGAACTCCAGAACGAGCAATGGAAACGGTACGATCCTCTTCAAACACTCTCAGGTCAATGACTACTCAGTATACGGCCCAGACTCCCCAACTTATTACAGACCTCGTTGCAACCCAGATGTACTCGATATTCCATCTGAAATGGTCTCGTCATATTGGTAATACCTGTATCAAACTCAGACATGCAATATTCACGCTCAGATCTCTGAAGAAAGTCCTAGGAGCCAATGAACTACGTGCTTTCTATCTTGCCCACTTCGAGTCCATTGTACGCTATGGCATAGTATTCTGGGGCGGAGCAGCGAAGAAATACATGGACAAGATATTCAAACTACAAAAGTATGCCATAAGAGTCATGTTGGAAAAGCGGAGGCGTGATAGTTGCAGAGGACTCTTCAAGAATTTTAATATCATGACAATAACATCTGTTTACATATTAGAACTGGTCTGTTCTATCAAAATGAATTTTAGCATATTTGAAAGTAAAAGTACCCATGCATACGGCACCCGCAATAAATATAATCTTGTAACTTCTAGTCATAGCACTGCCCTTTATGAGTCGGGACTTGACCATAATGCTGTGAAAATTTTCAATGCTCTTCCTAAAGAATTATCGTGTATAGAATCTTTTAGTCTTTTTAAAATTAATGTGAAGCGTTATCTGTTGGACAGGGAGTTTTATGATATTGATGAACTACTACTTAAGGCCTGAACATATTATCCTGACGAAACATAACTTGTAAATGAGTATTCTGTGAATAAACTATTATTATTATTATTATTAATAAAAATGAAAAAATGGATTTGGCAAAGTTGTATTTTATAGTGAATTACCATCTAAAAATTTGGAAAATCAAATGCTAATATATAGCAATATCATTATGACAAGATTAATATGTTTTATTTATTATTAGAAGAGAAGTGAAGAAGTATTTTATTTGTTTAGATTGTAATATTAATTAACTAGCTGCTATCCAGACATTTGTTTGTGTGTATATTTATGTATGACAACATGATTAGTAGACCCGCAGACAAGTCTTTATGACTTTGTGGGTCTACGATATTTGTAATCAACTAATTTTTTGTGTAATAAAAATCTTCTCAAAAAAAATAAAAAATAAATTATTATTATTATTATTATTATTATTATTATTGTTTTAGCGAACAACATCAGACACTCCATCCAACTTTCTGTCTCCCAAGAGCTGAGCTCAGACCACAACCCGGTTCTCTTCCAGTATGGCAACTTAGCTCTTCAGGACAATTTCACGATCCGGCCCAACTACAACAAAACAGATTGGGGGAAATATAATGCATCACTCCAATCCTCAATCATCAGTGGCAATCCAATCATCAATAACACCGCTGAGATTGATTCCAATGTTCAGCTGATTTCCTCTCTCATGATCAATGCGTTGAAAGAGAGCACGCCGGAACCAAGGAGAAGGAGCATGAAATCCGTTTTCGATCTACCTCCTCATATTCTGTCCGCCATCAGAGAGAAGAACAAGGTTCGGAAGCGCTACCAAAATTACCGAGATCCCGGTGTGAGGACCATCCTGAACAGGCTTGTAGCTGAGATCAAGTCAATGATTTCTGATTTCCGAAATGAAGGTTGGAGAGAGAAATTGGAGACACTTCAATCGTCAGATCAAACACTTTGGCAGATGACGAGAAAATTACTGAGAATTCAACACAAAATTCCTCCTCTTCATCATAGAGGTGGTCTAGCCCTCAGTGATGCCGAGAAAGTCGAGGCTTTCGCTGATACGCTCGAGATGGCCTTCATGCCCAATGATGATCCGAGTGACTTGGAAGAGATCGCGGCTATAGATGCTGAATACCAGAACCTCGCCAACTTGTTTACCCCTCTCATTGATATACCCTTAGCCACTCCACGCGAATTATTCTCAACTTTCGACAAGCTGAAGAACAAGAAAGCCCCCGGCCTCGACGGGATCCCGAATCGAGCCTTCAAAGCTTTACCCCGGAAAGGCATCACATTTATCACGAAGATTTTTAATTCCATGCTGAAACTCAATTACTTCCCAACTGCTCTCAAGAGAGCCAAGATCATAGTCCTACCGAAACCAGGAAAAGATCACTCCCTGGCAAGCAACTACCGCCCAATCAGTTTATTGACCGGCCTATCTGAATGCTTCGAACGTCTTCTTCTGAATAGGATTCAAACACACCTGAGCAAAGATAAAATCATACCTGATGAACAGTTCGGTTTCAGGAGGGCACACTCAACTAATCATCAGCTTCTCCGACTAACCGAGACCATATCGAGAGGGTTCAATGAGAATAAGGTTACCACGACAGTGTTTCTGGACATAGCTCAAGCGTTTGATACTGTATGGCACGAAGGGCTCCTGGTCAAACTCATGAGGACCAATTTCCCACCCTTTTTGATCCGCATGATAGAATCGTACCTCACTGATCGAACCTTCGTAGTCCATTTGAATGGAGCAATATCGTCAACGCGAAATATTCAGGCTGTGGTTCCCCAAGATTCAATTCTTGGTCCAACCCTATTCTCGATTTTCCAATATGACATGCCAGAAAGCCCAAACACATCGGTTGGTCTATACGCTGATGACACTGCGCTGGTCGGGCAATCCTGGCAGAGTAAAACGGCCTGCAGATACATACAGAGAGCGTTGACAAGATTGGAGGCCTGGTACACCAGATGGCGTATCAAGATCAATGTGACCAAGAGTAATACCGTTCTATTCAGGAAGAAAACTAAGAAAAGAGCGATAATTGAATATCCATTAACCTTATTCGAGGTCAACATTCCATGGCAGTCAGAGGCCAAATATCTGGGTGTCATCCTAGACAGAGGCCTCACTTTTGCCAAACACATCAATATCACGTCCAAGAAAACTTACCAGCGACTTGGCATGCTCTATCCACTGATGAACAAGAGAAACAATTTGAGCATTTCCAATGGTCTCACAATGTATGTATCGCTTCTCCGACCGGGCATGACATACGGTTGTCCAATATGGGGAGTTGCATCAATCTGCCACATACAGAAGCTTCAAAGACTGCAAAATAAAACGCTGATAATTGTGACGAAAGGCCCGTGGCATGTCTCGAACATGGACATCCACCGTCAGCTTGACATGCCACTGCTGAAGGATCACCTGATTAAACTTACCACCACTTTTTACTCCACTCTTCCTGACCATTCGAACCAGTTAATCTCCTCCCTCAGTACGTACGAGGCAGCTGATAGGGAGATACACAGGAGACCCAAGAATATGTTGGCTTGATCCTGAAGCACGCACTCCTTGAAGGATGTATTAAGACGGCGTGAATAAATCAGAAGAAGGCGCAGCATCACTCGAGAGATAATAAGATCAAAAGAAGGCACAGCCTCACTCGAGAGATCGAACACAGTGTAAAAGATCAAAAGAAGGCACAGCCTCATCCGAGAGATCAGGGAATCAAAAGAAGGTTCAGCCTCACACGAGAGATTGAAAAGAACCACCTGCATATCCTGGACGACACTGGAAGTGGAGGTATTCCATTGGGCGAGTATTTGTACTCGTGCGATGGACGATCTCTTCATCCTCCTCAGTGAACGCCCAAGGTATGGAGGGTGGTGCCATTAGGGACTTGTACTAAAGAACATCAAAGTCAATGAACAGAAAGAATAACTCCTCATGAGGACAGCTGGTTAGAGGTTCACAACATGGCACCAGAGAACTGTTCTGAGCTCGTCTTGACGAGCTCAAGTAAAAACAGCGTAACGCCAGCATTTCGATCCATTCGACGTACGAGCTTGGACTTTAGAGCAGTCAAGACATTTACGAGAATTCCTTAGGGTGGCAGGTGATATCTTGATCTTGCCGACGCGTTGAAGTGGAAGACAATGTTCCCGATGGGACCGCAATTTCTTTCCGAAAGAGCAAACTCGTCATCTCCGAAAAAACTATTTGAAACATTACCCAGTCCACGAGCACATCCGTTGCAAAAAAAATAGATGAAAAAATAAGGAAAAAAAAATTAAAAAAAAATATATATATATATATATATATATATATATATATATATATATATATATATATATATATATATATGAATATATATATACATATGAATGAATGTAAATATATATATATATATATATATATATATATATATATATATATATATATATATATACACATATATATATATATATATATATATATATATATATATATATATATATATATATATATATATATGAATGAATATATATATATATATATATATATATATATATATATATATATATATATATATATATATCCATATATATATATATATATATATACATATATGTATATATATATAAATATATATATATATATTTATATATATATATTTAAATTTCTACATATATATATATATATATATATATATATATATATATATATATATAAATATATATATATATATATATATTTACACAAATATATAAATATATATATTTATATATATATATATATATATATAAATATATATATATATATATATATATATATATATATATATATATATATATATATATATATATATATATATATATACATATATATATATGGGATTTTATAGTTATGTCGAAAAAGATAACTATTAAATCCCATATATCTCGATATTGGATCGTATCCAAGAAGTTTAATTATCACATATATATATATATATATATATATATATATATATATATATATATATATATATATATATATATATATATATATATATATATATGTGTGTGTGTGTGTAGAAATACGTTGTGTTGTTATCGCAATGAATTTGTTGGAATGTTCCAAGACACTCACGAATGTTGTGGCCATAGAGTTGGGAAAGGCTGTCGCGATGGTCGAGAAACAAGCGGTTGCCGCTGCCGAAGCGCCGAGAGACTCGACTATTCGAAGCGCAAACGATAAACCAATGAACGGGTCGTGGCCCTTCACGTAATCTAACAACCTGAAAACAAACAACAACAACATCAACTGGGAGAATGCAGCACATGCTTCGTAAGATGAGCAATATACTGGGCCTTATCAAGACTTTTGGCACCCCCTCTTCTCTCCTGCAGGCACGAGATTCACTGGCAAAGAAAACAAACTGTATACAAATTCGTTCAAGCTTGTATATATTTCTTTTTTTATATTCCCTGCTGTGCATATATATTATTTTATATAAACTTGTCCAAGAATGAATTCATTTCATCATTATTAGGCCTACTATCGGCATTATCATTATTCATCATTAAAATCATTATAATCAAAATAATGAGGAAAATTATAAACTCATATGTATTTTATTATTGGCACATTATACTATCATTGAAATTCGTATGATTCACAAAACTGAATACGTCATCACTATACCTGTAATTATTTTGTATCAGTAAATATTATCATTTTTTCCATGTGTTGTAATTATGATGCAAACAACAGATAAGCTTGTTCATAGGCTCCTTAGATTTTCGTGAACACAATTGTATATAATCATCATTGAAATTATTATTCGTATCATTATTATCATCATCATCATACGGTATAGCTTCTCACAATGGCTTTGCTCCAAAGTAGAGGAAATTATAGAATAAAGAACCTCAATAATTGTAAACTATCAAAACAATGGCAACATTATAATAATATCTCAATAATCTCACCCGAAGAACACTAAGCTGATGGCCGCAACGAATATGCCACTGACGAGAAGGACCCTTGCTCCAATGGCATCCATCTGCAACACAAAACAAATTAATGTTGAGAGAGAATGAATGATTGTCTCGGTTTCACCGCATTCTAAAGACACATTTAATTTTAGAATACAAACTTCTGTTCATATGTTTCAGACAGCATGACCTACTATCCGAAAATCGTGGAGAACATAGATATATTATTGAAGACATCGTGTTTGCTATACTCCTCGGAAATTTCAAGCATTTTTTACTGTAGAATGATTCAAATTTTCTTTTCATTTTGGGAATTGTTGATTGTTAGGGTTTGAAAGCGCGTCGACAGCGAGGTCATTTCACGCTTATGTCCAGATGTCCGTGTACTTTGCCATAGTTGTCAACGTTTGAGCATGTTTCAAGTACATGGAGGAAGAGGGCAAGAGAGAGACGAGTAAGTGAAGATGAGACAGAAGGAAATGACAAGAAAACAAATAGAATGAGATGAAAGGCAACGCTCGTCAGTACTCCTACCATATACTAGTCACCAAAAGGCTTCCACTCGACCAGGGTGATCCGAACTTGGTCTGGACCCTCACCCCAGACCTTATCGACCCTTTCATGAGAAAATAAATTGCTCCCGGCGACAACTCTGGAGGTCACGGGGCCATATAAGCATCCACACTACGTCAAGGTGTCCGGGTCATTCGAGAGACTTCATCATTGAAGCCAGAAAGTGCAATTAGAGCGTTCTATAAGAGGTGATCACGGGGAGAGGGTAGTAATTGAAAGATGTAGAAGAGATGTCCGCAGGTTTTCGTTTTTGATAAGGACAGGAATTGAATGGAATGATTTGGAGGAGGACATAGTAAATGAAGCGAGTTTGGGTAAATTCAAGAGAAGGATTGTGTAATGTGAAAGTGAGAAAGAGAGGATACTGATGAATTGGGTTTATGTGAAATTTGATGTGGTAAACAGATGTGGTTGTTTCACTGTGCCACCGTGTACGTGTTACACAATTGTACTTCTCAATAAATAATAATAATAATAATAGGTTTTTGCACATGACAAACACGAATACTAAAATATGCGTCTTTCTCATCATTTATTTGATTATTTTGATGCAGAAATTACTAATTCCATTGATCTTGATGAGCAGTATAGCTCATCTGAAGCCAAGACTCGAATCTGTTGGATAATTAGCAATAAACTGGAGATCTTATCTCAATGCATCTCAACAATACGGTCGCCAACAATGCTCTGACATGACTTGAAGTAATGTACTGAACCACACGAATGCACCTATTGCATGATATACAACCTATACTCAGGGATAGAAATGATGCCCTGTCTGGACAAGACTGGTCCAGGAATGGACCATTCAGATCCAGGACTGAGCGATCCAGGAGGGGTGACCCAGAACTGGTCAATCCAGGACTGGACGATTCAAGATTGAATCAGCCAGGAGTGGTCTATCTAGTACTGGTTGATCCAGGACTGGACCATTCAGGACTTGCCGATCCAGGACTGAGCGATCCAGGACTGGGCGATTCAAGATTGAATCAGCCAGGAGTGGTCTATCCAGTACTGGTTGATCCAGGACTGGACGTTCCAGGACTGGACCAATCAGGACTTGTCGATCCAGGACTGAGCGATCCAGGACTGAGCGATCCAGGACTGGACGGACTGGGCAGGACGGGGCAGGACTGGTTCTTCATTGACGTCATCAAGTGTATAGTATCTTGAGAAGAACCTTACTTCACACACCATACAGATTTGAATTCATCTACTACTAAAAAATGTTGCCAATTCATCATCAATAGGGTCTGTCAAGTTAGCCCCACCCAAATGGAATTCCGAACTTTCAACTACGTCATATTTTTGCACTAATTATGCACCATTTTGCGCCCGTGAAATTGATTTTTGCACCCCAACCCTTAACAGAGATATCTGCATTTTGAGTGGGTGGGGCTAACTTAACGACAGCCCCAAATCCTAAAAAAAAACTACCAATAAACTTGAGGATATCGCTTTGATGTTGTCATAGATTTTGGAGATAACTTTGGATATTTCAATAGAGTACAAATTATTCTCATGAATTCGAGACTGTTTTTCAAGTGTTTTATGAGAAATTATGATATTAATTGACTTGATTGATATTATTGATATAAAATGCAGGGGCTGATGTATTACACACTTGGATGAAGCCTACATCCGGCTTACCGGGTCTTCTGATATTTTGTGGTCTAGATCCCGGTTAACTCAGAGTAACCGGTTTTCAGGCACCAAGCACCGACCTATTCAAGATGGCAAGTGTGCTATATAGCCAATCAAGGCTGGGTACTCGGAGAGAACATTGCTACGCTTCAAACAGCCTCCTCACCCATCCAACAGCGTGTTCCTCGATAGCGTTTTCGTGATGTGAATTTGTATTGAGTTCAGCGTCGCACTGAAGATCCTACTAATGATTATGACCACGATCTATTGACTTTGGTGGATGATAAATGAGGTGATGGGATGAGGAGATGAGAGGTTATATTATCATTAGGTGCTATTAGGTCGTGTAACCAGCCCAGTAACGACAAAAGGAAACCACTGAAAAACCTTGTAAGGATGATTGACCGTGGCGGGAAGCGAGCCCCAGTCTCCTGAATGACGGTTCAGTGTATTCACCACTCAGCCACTCGTCTCAGTGATTTCCTAGTGTTTCTGATCCAAGATGAACAACTCACGTATTTGCCGAATATCGGGCTGCTGATGAAGGCTGTGAGTTCATAGACTCCGAACACGAGGCCGTATTCAGTGGCGGTGGCGCCCTTACTCTCGGCCTGGAATACATATTTCAGCCATAATTAGATGAGCCTGGCGAACGAGAATGAAGTTGAACTTCATACTCATTCTTTTCATTATTTCAACTCAGATATCTCGGAATGCATAATTCATTATCTTCCACTTCATTGTCAAACTAACTGTTCATTTCTCACCATTATTCATTCATATTCAACATTGTATCTTATTCTTCTTTATTCAAAACCACAGACAAGCCTGTATCAGGCTTCATGAACTTGTATGTATTTATATCGGGAATCAATAAAATAAAATTTCAACTTCAACCAAATCAAACATTAGGCCTACAAGAGAAGAGAAGAAGATGAACCACCCTCCACTAGAGCCAGAGACTGTCTCACCTCTTGCGGATAGAACGGTGCCTGGATCGCAAGGCAGAGGCCACTGGCGAGCTCCACGCTACCTATCACGATAAACGTGAACCACTGCCCCTTGTTGAACTGCGGTAGGGCAACCATTGTTACACTGCAGTAGACAGAAACATTTACAGGCACGCTTTTAGACTGGTACACCCTGAAACTCTTGAACAGTTCATTCGTTGATTAAATTTGACGATGATTCGACGTTATGACAGCGATCTATTGTCGTCGGTGAATGATATATGAGATTAGGGAATCGAATATTTGTTTATGATGTATATTTGGCGAGTGGAAAAGAGTCGGCCGTGGTCTGTTGTTCAGGAACTATCTCATCAATCATAGAATGTACCTTAATGGCAGAGGGAAACTACGAACAACCTCTGTGAGGATAGTCGACCATGGTGGGAGACGAATGAATGGGACGTGGGAGACGGTCTTCTGAATGTCGATTCTGTGTGCTTGTCACTTAACTACTCGTCCCAGTCTTATGAACAGTTACATATGAAGCGAGCATATATATATATATATATATATATATATATATATATATATATATATATATATATATATATATATATATATATATATGTATATATGTATATATATATATATATATATATATATATATATATATATATATATATATATATATATATATATATATATATATATATATAAGTATATATATATATATATATATATATATATATATATATATATATATATATATATATATATATATATATATATATATATATATATGATTTCAATAGCTTCCTGGTTGACCACCAGTAGGTTATTATGATTAATGATTTTTTAAACAGTTTTAAAAAATCATATATATATATATATATATATATTCATATACCATATAAATATAAATTTATATATGAATATTTATGAATGTATATTCAAATGTATATATATATATATATATATATATATATATATATATATATATATATATATATATACATGTATGTATATATATATATATATATACCAGGGACTGAGACCTTTATGTATAAAGGTCCCGGTTGTGGTTACGGTTATGAACTGAATTTTATAAAGGTCCCGGTTGTGGTTATGGTTACGAACTGAATTTTATAAAGGTCCCGGTTATGGTTACGGTTATGAACCTAATTTGATAAAGGGCCCGGTTATGGTTACGGTTGTGAAGCAAATTTTATAAAGGTCCCGGTTGCGGTTAGGGTTATGAACTGAACTTGATAAAGGTCCCGGTTATGGTTACGGTTGTGAAGCAAATTTTATAAAGGTCCCGGTTGCGGTTAGGGTTATGAACTGAACTTGATAAAGGTCCCGGTTATGGTTACGGTTGTGAAGCAAATTTTATAAAGGTCCCGGTTGCGGTTAGGGTTATGAACTGAACTTGATAAAGGTCCCGGTTATGGTTACGGTTGTAAAGCAAATTTTATAAAGGTCCCGGTTGCGCGCCTGGTGTTTGAGCTCATATTCAATTCTTGTCAACATTTTGCCTAATTATACTACCTAGTGATCACCAAAGTATGAGATCCGATTCGAAATTCATAATTTTCAATAATAATTTCAGTAAATTTGTTTTAAATCACTGCTTACCGTTTGGTGGCACATTTTCCGGCCGTGCAAGATGACTTATTGGATGAGTGAAACAAAGACTCAATTTAACCACACTCGAAAAAGAGTTTTTTTCTCCACAGGTCGAACGGAGATGAAAATTCAGTTGAAACTTGACATACACAAGTGTCCTCATTTAATTCGATACTGTATAGTTTTGAGGCACAATCGGTTGGATCACTTCTGAGAAAACTCATTTCAATGTTTTCAAAAATCCCATAAGATTAACTTCGATGAAAAAATGTGTGGAAAATATTTTCTTCGAAAGAATCCAAATTCTCAGGGAATTTCAATATGATAATGATGCACATTTTCCGAACTTTCACTCAAATCGGACCAGTCGTTTTGATATGAAAAAAATATGTGATTTTTTTAAGCACTCAAAGCTATTAAGATATCAATTAAATCCAAGCAACAGGTGTCACCAATTGATTGGAAACGATTAAAACAAGGCCTTCTCAATTATTATAGAAATTAATCAGGAAATACGGGGGCAGTGACGTAATTGTTTGGATCTCAAGGTGGATATAAATAACTAATCCAAAGATATGTTGATAGGCTCTAGCTCATCCATCAACGCGGCCATACAACGCGTTTTCCTAGTCTATAGTCAGTAGACTACCAGTCAGTAATTCTTTTGTGCAAGTAAGGCCTACTCACAAATCGAACTAGATTTTTTTCCCATTTTGAAGCTGTACGACTTGGTTATAATTTTCAATAACTACATGGGATTTGAATAAATTAGGCACGACTCGGTGATGATTATGAAGTTGATAAAATTACACTATGACATATCGCACATCAACGCGGTTTGAAAATATTCACTGTCACCATTCACACCAGACACCATTGAACCATCTCTTTCAATCTCTTTTGAAAGACTGACTGATCATTCGGACTGTTTTTCAACTTGTTATGGGCCTACCCAAACATGTTATTTGGACACATTTTTAACCCCATTCATAAGTGAAGTCTCGGTAGAGTAAGAGTTCGTTTACACTTTTTTTACCGTTAAACGTGCATCCGAGTGATGAAGGTCCCGAACGACCGTCTTCCCTATCCCACAACACTAGCGCACGGGTGGTTCAAGCTGTCCTCTCTAGTGTCAATTACATATTTTAGAGCTGTTTCGAGCAAACTTTTGGAATTTCTACAAATACTAATCTTTGTAACCACTTACTAGACACAGATCTTGGAAGAGTGATTTTATTACACTGTCACTCAACTACCCCTCCTCCCTCTCATGAAGCTCGGCCTCAAAACCTTGACATAGTAGAGTTTATGTCTGCAGTGCTGGAAGTTGAATGACTTTTGACAAAATACAAGTTATATTTGCTTTCCTTCAGATTCAGTGTCTGTCTTGAAACAACCGTTTCAAGCCCTTTTTGGGACCTTTTTGAGACCCGAATAACAGATATCATGAAGGTTACTGGTTGTGGTTGTGGTTATCATCACCTCAGCATAAAGGTTATCGGTTGCGGTTACGGTTGAGCCCGAAAAATAGTAACGGTTGTGGTTATGGTTATGGTTGTACCATACAAATTATAAAGGTTGTGGTTACGGTCACGGTTGCTGAAAAAACACGGGTCTTTAGCGGTTGCGGTTACGGTTATGGTTACGGTCTCAGTCCCTGATATATACATATATATATATATATATATATATATATATATATATATATATATATATATATATATATATATGTGTGTGTATATATATATATGTTGTCAGTGGTTATCACGGTTTTTCCACTCACTTGGCTTGCTTTACTGTAGCGATGTTTCGGGAAGATTAAAACTCCCATCACCAGGCTCTCGAACTGATCACACCGACTCACAATGCTGCTTTTGTGTTTGGTCTAGTACAGCGTGAAGATGCACAAGCGCATTCACCATTGGACGTGAAGCAAGGGACATTACACTCGTGATGACGCGTTGAAGTCTTTGTTCAGTGCTATTCTGTATAGAATCCTCGAATTCTTTTCTTCTTTCGTCAATTTTGTTAGGCGGAAATACTTCCTTGATCAGTTCGAGAGCCTGATGATAGGAGGTATAATCTTCCCGAAACGTCGCTACAGTAAAGCAAGCCAGGTAAGTGGAAAAACCGTGAAAACCATTGACAACACATATCAAGTCCACCAAAGTTTCCGTCATCATATATATATATATATATTTATATATATATATATATATATATATATATATATATATATATATATATATATATATATATATATATATATATATATATATATATATATATATATATATATATATATATATATATATATATATATATATGAATATATCCATATATATATATATATATATATATATATATATATATATATATATATATATATATATATATATATATATATATATATATATATATGAATATATATCAACACCTTGAAAATGACTACACAAAGAGAATTTGTTTCATTTCTCAGTGTTTTATATTGATCACGTGAATCATTACCCAAATCATTTTCCGTGAATCATCAATTCACTCATTACAGATTGTTTTAAAACAGGTGATAATGATCACTTCCATGAGATCAAATAAAGCAAACAAACATACTCAATGAATCAATCAAATTGCCAACAACTTACCGACAATAATCTGGTGCGAATGAAGAGTCATTCATATACTGGCCAATAACCGTTATTATACTGTATTATACAACGTGAATAACAATCCGTCGTCAATTGTTTTTATCATCACATATGACTAGGCCTATACAACTCATGCAAGATAGCTGACTAGGGCAATAAATACTATCACACCACGTGACAGCTTGTTAGTGACCGGTACTGCTAATTGCGTACTGATCTACAGGTAGGTTCTGAATGATCAATGAATAAAACATTAAGACATGTCACGGAATGTTAACTGAGACGTGTGGCCGAGTGGTCAATACATTGGACCGTCATTCAGAAGACAGGGTTATACTATTCCCGCCACAGTCATCCATCCCCACCGTTTCCTCTGTCTCTCTCTGTCGCTCAGGTCAATACTGGAATGATTCATTGACAAAATGTCACGACCACCTCCTTACGACTATACAAAAACACCTGATGGAATAACCTTTCATATCATCCCATCATTTCATATGTAATAACAGGTACCATAGAGTTTAGAGTTTATTGTACTGATACTGTCCAACACAAGCATAGGACTACAATTTCAAAACATCTAATAGGCCAAAAAGTCGATGAAACAGTAGTTGTGATACTTACGTGAAACCATAGACTAGATAGTGCAGCGTATGCGTTCCCGTCGTGACCTTGCGGCAACGTTGTATTAACGGCGATTCTTTTTGATGTAAAAAACACGATCCTTTGTTCTAGAATAGATCGTTAACCGTTCTCAAAAATAATACAACATAAAAAGTCTTCATTTTCACTGATTTTGACATTTTGACGTGACATGGTGGTTCCGTATCTGGGAATACAAATTTATTATAATGAATTTGGATACTGAGGATACATTCCAGAGAAGTTTCTGTAATGGTTCAGGTATTCAAGGAACAATTTGGGATTTTATGAGTGACACGTTCCTGAGACATCCAGTGTTTATTGGGATCGAACCGCTGAAGGTTATTAAAAAACAAGCGACAAGTAGAACAAGAGGGTCGGGCATCATGGGTCGAATTCGAGGATGATTTACTTCTATTTTTCCTCCTTTATCACACACAAGCTTCGGCTTATGTGTGTAACATTTATTCCAAGCGAACAAATAACCAACTCGTTCCATTCTAATTATTCCAGGATTTTGTTATTTTTCATCAGTTTCATTTATTATTCTTATATCTCACTAGAGTGTGAAATTTGTATGTAATCATTGAATCTGTCATGTTTCAGTTTGAATATCATTTGCAGTTCCGTTAGCAAGTGTTTTGTTGTGATGTTGAATAAAAAAAGTGTATATAGCTGCTGTCCATAGAATTTCACATGAATGGGCCGGCCTACATCGCTCGTCGTACAACTTCTCCGTTTCCCTGGTCCATTCGAATCCAACCCGGGCTGGTGTCAGCCTCCGAAGTGAATAGACTTGTAACAATTCCGTCAGTCATTATTGATGATCATCATTCTAGACTTGACGTTCACGACCACTCGAACTGAAAGATGTGTTGTACCCCAGTGAACTTATGTAGCAAACGACTTTGAGGATTGCATACAATCTATTTCTCGGAACTTCATCGACAATAATATATCTTGTAACTCATTCTAGCTTGAAAGAACATTATTTTCCAAGGGGAATGAATATTCCACTTTCATCACTCCATACAAATAATGCCTAGTGAACAATCAGAATATATTATATATTAAACTGTACACCATGCATCTGTATTATTTATGAATTCATTATGCTCCATTTCAAAGCAAAAATAGAACCATTCAAGTACTCGTATTATGCATCGGTGCATATTGCCACCCTTTCAATTTGAATACAATAATTATTATTGTATTTAAGTGGAATACTACTCTGTCGAACCACTGGATAAATCAGTCTAGGAAGCAATCTAGAGAATCAGTCCACTAGCAAGTCATCGTTGAAACTTTTAGCTAAGGAATCATGCTATACTCCGCTGGGTCAGTGACGGTGACCTTCCTCAACAAACTCGAGCTGCTGCCCTCAAAACCTCAATGTAAGTCAATAGGCCTATAGCAATCAAACAATCAAATATTCTGATTTATATTGATTTTAAAAAACAATTATGTTAAAATAATGTAATAGGCCTAATCGGTTGGAATATATCCAGCTTTGACTGAGATATTGAAATGATCGATGAAGAATCAAATATAAATTCAATATCAGGTATGATCAACTGATACGAGTCTCACGCGGCGTTCAAATTCTCACGCCGTGAACTCTCACGACCGTAGTTTTCGGAATATATAATTGCTTTATGTTTTATTCTTCCAATAATACAAGTCTGCAATTATTGTCCTCTCGTTGAAGTTTGACCTACGCACACTGGCTTTTGTGATTAGTATAATTTATATATACTTTCAATTTAAAATGATTATCAAGACATTGTAAATTCAGAAGAATGTAATGAATGAATGAATATTCGTGAGTGAAAAAAAACAATAGGAACAATATGAAGGTGTTTATTCGATGGAATGTGAAAATTATATTGAACATGATGTTTATTATTGTTATAAATAAAGATACAAGTGAATGAATTCTTGTTATTCCCATCTCATGGATTATTTCTCTCCTTGTGAACCAATCAATGCATCTTGGCTATGAGATGAAATGCAGATGCAGATGCATCTGATGCAGATGCATCAATGTTCGATGCAGTTGGTGATGATGATTATTGTTGGCTAAACGACCCCATCCAACAACAAGGTCATACGGGGGTATAGCAGGTTGTAATTTCTCTTCTTCTTATGCTGTACTAAACTTGTTTGATAATCAAATTTGATAATATTGAAATTGAATTTGAATGAAATTATGCTGGCTAAATCTGAAAGACCAGTTGAGAGAACTGTGGATTCAAGAGTGGTAGGGAATAGGCCGAAGGAGAAACAAACTTTTGTTTAAAAACCAGAATCGAAATGAAAAAATTATATATTGTTAAAAAAAAATGACAAGACAAAAGGTTGACAAAAATTGAATGCAAAATTAAAATCAGAAAGACGGACAAAATTCAACTTGCAAAAACTTACAAAACGGTTATTTCAATGGCCAATTGAAATAACCTGAATTAAGTGAGGTACATAAAACCCTGATCAATTAACCCATCTACAGGGCAGTTTCATGATACCGTAATTGCAATGTTTAAAATCAGTAAGTGTTCCAAAATGTTTGTGTTCACCGTGATTGGTGCGATTCGTCTCCGTACAGTTAGTTCGCTCACACGACAGTATACGCACACGCAATGTTCTTGTTTTCGTGTCGCCACGCCGGTGTTGATCGGACCATCGTCATGCAGTCTAACGTATAGCGAAGTCGCTCGAAGGCGGATTGTTGTTTTCGGCTGTTGTTACCGAAGACGATACACTCACGTCCTCTTCCTATACGAAGGTTGGATTTATTCTTTTTTTCTCGTACAGTTACCATTCCTACTTCCCGGTTTGTCGACACTCTTGCATATATGATACGATAGTTCTTCTTAGGCCCAGTATTACCAAGGCCAGTTAGTATTTATCTGAGAGTTGGTGAAAACAAATAGCATACGTAACCATGGTGATAACAAGTTTGAACTGTCAGATAAAGGCTGACTGGACTTGGTAATACCGGGCCTTAACCAATCAAATATTCGCTTTTAAATTTCCACCAATCGAAAATCACAACACAAATATCTTTGGATTCTGGTTACAGTCTGAATAGTGTGAATCTCATCACCATTCAAACTGTACTGACAAAGAGTGTTTTATATTTATATTACAAAATATTTTAATTCAATTGTATAGCATAGATTGACTTATTCTATAAACATGTATATCTCATGTATGCAGAAATGTTTCACGGAATAAATGAATTATTATTATTATCATTATTATTATTGAAACTGTCTCCTAATATTGAATTGACATATTTATTATCCTGAGCTGAGTGGTCTTCTATTTCGTATTTGACAATATTTGAAAGTAAACACATGTTTTGCAGGGTGAATGTTAACAAAAAAACCTACGTATAATTTAAAACTAGGGTTAGTTTGTTAAAATAGAGGCACTGGATAAGGGATGATGGTTGAAGAAAATAAAGGGAATGAAATGTAGCTGTATAGGATATATAAATGAACGAAAAATGATAATATAAAATTAAAATGTAATATAAATTACAAAAAAAAAGAAATTGTTATCATCAAAATTTTGGTAAAAGTCCTGAATGTTACAAGGTTATTATGATACTGAAAAGTGATGATAAGTGAAAGAACATTCATAAAAATGCATGCCTTCTGCGGGACTCGAACCCACGCCCAACGGTGACTTCCGTTCAGCTGAAGCGGTGTCTCAGCTGATAGAGCTACCGAGGACTTTATGTAGTTGGTTGTGAATGGTGATATGTTGACGTTGAAGTCGGTGTTGAGGGTGAAGTCAATGTTGGCGGTGTTGGCGGTGGCTGTTGACGCTCCATACAGATAAACGTAACCATGCTCAAGATCTACAAAAGGGATTAAAATAGAGAGACAATTGCACATGGTAAGTAAAATGAGCTCATTTCACGAGCTTCATATCACGCGTTCGGGTAAGCTCGGTTGTGATCGAGAATTGTTTCTGATGGTCGGTTTTCAAATGGAACTGAAACCAAAGGTTGGGAGTCACAATATTTCTGTTGATGAATTTGTTTCTGTGGTCAAATTTTAAAAGAATAAACCTTCTCTATAACTTTGCTCTCGAGACAATATTTGATAATGTTGTTCGAAAAGAAAGTCACTACCACGGTGATCGAACCATGTACCGATAGAAAATAGTGGAACTGCTCAACATACACACTATAATTGATATCAGCTCGAGTTTGTCACTTGCAAATGGCATTAATAGATATTGACCTGCAGAGAAATCATCGCCGGTGTAAGTTTGATCTGTGTAGGGTTGAAGTTTGACTGCTTGTTCCTCTATTTATTATTTCTTACAGCTCAGAAGGAAACGTTCAATAAGATAAGTTCATCGAACACTTTGAAAGTTTCATCAAATTCAAACACATCAATATCGTACAATTGTACCAAGTTTTACCATGTATTTCTTCATTATATGGTCCCATACAAATCAGACGAGCCGATTAGAGGATTTGAATAACAAACAAACAGACAACAACAGTCCATCAGTTGATTCTATCAGCTGTGATCTGTTGAGGGCTGACAGTTCGTTCGATCGAGATGAGACTTTGGAGACAGCCAGACTTCTTGGAGTTGGATCCGAGTGAAATATAAACAGTGATCCAAATTCTCTCCAAATTTGAACAAAACAATGGGACACGTCATACGATTTTCAAGATAAATTTGACAAGCCGTTTTACAAGAAGACGATCAAAATACTTTTATAGATCAATTCCAGCTACCATACATCATTGGCTCGATGGTTCATTGTAGCATTGACTATGAACGACTACAATGAAAAAATGAAACTAGGCCTACGTCTTGTGAGTAATGATTATCACTGTGCTCTTAGATATGTTCTTTCTCCTGAAATTCTCAATAACCCAATCAATGATCCAAATACTGAAGAGTTTATTGAAATGTGTTCGTGACCATACCACTCCACAACCTTATGTTGAGGAAATTCAATATTTCATAGCTTCTGCCACGGGTTATGAAACTGTTACTTGTTTTAGTTGCATATGAATATTGTCATTTATTGGCCCGGATATAGTTTGACACATTGAATAAGCCCTATAGAGATGGTCTCAGGTGCCACTCCGATCATTTTTTGAATAAGTATTTCATGCTTATCAAACTACTTTTTCCACAATACTAGATGATGAAATCTAAAAGTAGTTTCACGGAATCTCTCCACGAACAAGAATGTGCTCAGAGGTTCTAATACCTGGAGGAATGAAACTCTAGACTCCGAAGTTGATAATTGTTCATCACATCATTTTGAACATTTCCAAGAGAGCTGCATTTGTTCTGTATCAGAATGTTGGTATCTCATTCTGTACAAAAGTGATCGAGGAATCGATATTTAACTAAATCGACTCACATGTGCTCTAGATTATTAACGTTGAACGATGAGGTGTTAGGGGTTCTACTTTTCCACTCATTGACACATAATATAAAAGGTAAAATGTATTTATTACAGCTCAAATCATTTTAAAACACTGATACAAAACGTGGTCAACTAGGCTTACATCTTAAAGGCGCCAAGAACTATATAACTCTTAACTCTGAAAACATACACCAGAGCGTGCATTAATCAATTAGCCATGTCGTCAACATAACAATAATGAAAGTTACTAGCTGGTAACATATACTAACTAACCTACCTAACTGCAAATGACACATGATCGCTAACATTCGGTCATCCTAAAGGAAAACAGTCCTCTGATTTTCTCTAATTTACAATTCATACCATTAATATAAATACCTTGATGGATGATAATATTTAAAAAAAACAAGGTCTAATCATTGAACCTAGCTGGGCGTCTCCGAACTCGAGCCGGACGAGGCACAGGACGTTCTTCCTCTTCGTCTGTATCTGCATCCTCCTCTAGAAACTCTTCCTCGCTGCTGCAGTCTTCAAGTATTTCGTAACGCTTCAGTTTGTCAATTGGTGCTGTGTTTGAGTAGAATCTCTGATTGCGCTGACTTTCCGGTAGATCTTCAATTCGATACCTGTCGTTGGGCAACTTATCAGTCACTACATAAGGGCCTCGGTACTTTGGCGCCAACTTCAGCGATTCTCCTGTTTGTACAGGGTCTCTCTCCACGACCACCAAATCTCCTGGTTGATACTGTACTGCCTGGCATCGTTTCAAATTAAATCGTGTCCTTTGTTTTTTCTGGTTGATTTTAATTTTCTCAATTGCTGACTGTCGCTTTAGTGCAATTTTAGTATTGAATTCACCTTCTAGATTGAAGCTCTGCTGAGTTACATCTCCGTTTGGGCTCCTCGAGTCATAGTTGAACAATAACCGAAATGGTGTTTCGTTTGTGGCCTTGTGAAAGGTATTATTCACGCCCCACTGAATGATGTTCAGTCTGACATCCCAATCCTTCCTCGACTCTAATTTACACATGGACGTGATGGCTGGCAAAATGGTGCGATTGTAACGTTCCACTTGCCCGTTTGCTCGAGGTGTTGCTGTCGAGTTCTTAATGTGTTTAATATTACATTCTTTACAATACCGCTCAAATAATGCTCCTGTGTAGGATGTTCCTTGATCTGTTATAACTCGCTCAGGTGCTCCGAAGGTCCCGACAACTTCTTCAAGCACTCGTCTTGTTGGTGCAGCCTTTGTGTTACGTACGGCCCTAAGTATTGTGAATTTTGTGAATCCATCGACCACAACTAAGATGTACATGTTGCCTCTCAAGCTACGAACGAATGGACCAAGGTGATCCATATGGATTGTTTGAAAAGGTACTCCAATCTTCTCAATTGAATGCAACATTCCTGGTCTTCTGCCACCTAGACGCTTGTTGAATAGACATTCCAGACACGCTCCAATATACTGCTTCGTATAACGCCTCATTCCACTAAACCAGAATTTTCCCCTCATACGATTGACAGTCTTGTCGAGTGCAAAGTGTCCTATGTCATCATGACAAAGCTTCACTATCTGCCACCGAACTCGTGTCGGTACCACCCACATAAGTTTATATCCTCCTGCTTCATCTGTCAATTTTCGACATACTATTCCATGTTGAAGTTGGAATTGTTCTTGAACTCGTTTGTCGTCTACCGACAATTGCGTATTCTTCAATAACCGAGTCTTTAATTCCTGAATATATCTGTCTCCTTTCTGAGCGGTGACCAACCAATCTTCGTCATCCATGTCTATCGTAAATATGTGCAAACCATCTTGAACATCAGTTTCCTCTGGTTGTCCCCATGGGGAACGACTCAGGGCGTCAGCATGCTGCATTCTCTTCCCCGGGCGATGCTCAATTTTGAACGTAAATTCTTGTATGCTCATCCACCACCGTCCGATTCTTGGTATCAACTGTTTTTTTGTAAAAGTGCTTCTCAAAGCATTGCAGTCTGTTACCACAGTGAACTGCATACCTAATAGGTAAACACGTAACTTCTCCAGTGCCCAGACAACCGCTAATGTTTCCAATTCGTTTGAGTGGTACTTCTGCTCATCATTGGTCGTCTGCCTACTTCCATACACCACTGGATGCATGACATTGTCTTTTTGTCTCTGGAGCAATATGCAACCAAGTCCCAACTGGCTAGCATCCGTATGAACTTCTGTCTCAGCATCAATCGCATAGAGCGCTAGTATTGGTTCTTCAACTAGTCTCTTCTTGAGTTCTTGAAAAGCAGTCTCTTGTTCTTCCTTCCACTCCCAAGGTTGATCTTTCTTCAAGAGTGCTGTCAATGGCTTCGTGAGAATAGCGTATCCTTTGACAAATCTCCGGAAGTAGCTAGTCAAACCGATGAATTGTCGTAAACTATGAACCATGGTTGGTTTCGGAAACTCAGCAACACTTCTTATTTTACGTTGTCCTGGTAGTATACCGTATGCCGTTATCGTATATCCAAGATAGTCAATGTGTTCATGAAAGAAGAAACATTTGGATAACTTCAGTGTCAGACCTGCATTCCTTAAAACTTCCAGTATTACTCGTAAGTTAATTAAACCTTCTTCCACCGACTTGCTTGGTATCAAAACGTCGTCCATGTATGCCATGGCAATCGTGAATCGTAAAGGTCCTAAAACAGCATTGATCATCCGCTGAAATACAGCAGGTGCATTCGTTAGTCCGAAAGGCATCTTAGTGAATTGGTAGTGTCCGTCATTAGAGATAAAAGCCGTGTACTTCTTTGATTCCATTTCCATGGGTATTCGGTAATAACCAGATGCCAAATCCAAACTTGTGAAGAACTTGTTACCACTCAATCTGTCTAGCTGATTGTCTATCAACGGAAGCGGATACTTGTCCTTCGCTGTTATACGATTTAATGCTCGATAATCTATGCATAACCTCTCTTCTCCCGTCTTCTTTTTCACTAACAATAGTGGGCTCGCATATGGTGAAGTAGAGTCTTCTACAATACCTTCTTTCTTGAGATCTTCTACAATCTTGCGCACCTTCTCTCTTTCAGAATAGGAAATACGATAAGGACGAAAAGTAACAGGAGTTGGAGTCGTTAATTCAATCTTCATTGAAACATCTTTAGCCTGTCCCAACTCTCCAAGATTTAAGGCAAAACAATCGCGGTACTCACATATCAAGTCGTGAAGATCACCCTTTTGTTCTTTCGTCACTGTTGAACCTATGTGGATCTCGTCTTCATTGATTGCACGCCCATCAAAACTATTGTGCAATACGTCCACGCTTGAACAATCTTCTTCTTGGCATAACTCTGCTCGAAACAATCGGTCTCCTGGTTCAAACTCTAGCATATGATCGGACACATTCATGATAGGAGCAAAACATTCTCCTCCTTCTTTCGATGAAATAATACATCGTGGAAAACAGTATTCCCGTCCCTCTTGAAACCGATATTGATTATCAATGAAATAATCGCCATCTTCAGCATCTGTCACCAGGTCGATAAATCCTACGTAGTTTGGAGGAATAACAGTTGCCGTTTTTGCCCATAGTATAATTGGCCTCTCGGGAAGAGACGGAATGCTAATGCTACTTAAACATCCATTCTCTTCTTCCTCGTCATCCGGTTGCTCTTCAAACAATCTAATAGTATCTCGCCTTCGAATAACTGTTATGTGCTTCTGATCAGTAAATGGTTGCCCAACCAAAAGAGGTACTGACTGTATGTCATTTGGCACGACATAAAGGTCAACTTCAGCTGTCGCTTCATCAACCGAAATAATAGCGCGAGCTCTTCCTAGTGGCTTTGTCCTGGCTGTGCCAAAACCACCAATGGTACACCGTAGTCCCACATCATGATACTGAATCTTCATGTCATCAGCATCTGCTTTCCGTATGGTCACGCAACTACTCCCTAAATCCACGTATGACCTTATTGATTGACCGTTAATTGTAGCGTCGAAAAAATATTTGGTATTCGTCTTACCCTCTGCTTTACTATCCTCGACATATATCACATTGGGCTTAGTTTGATTAGAGCTAGCCGACGATTCTAGTTTTACCTTACAATCACGAGCAAAATGACCCACTCGTTGGCAACGATGGCACCTCGCTCGTCGCTGCTCTTTGGTGCATTTCGAAGAAATGTGACCATATTCATTGCAGTTAAAACATAGGGGCTGACCTGCGTCATTGACACGTGGCAATTTGTTTGGTTTTGCATTACCTTCATCGTTCGTATTTTTCTTCTGAATACGTTCTTCCGAATTGGCTCCTTTAACCATTCTTGACATTTCCGGGTTTGAACTTTTCACTGCCTTTGACATTTCCATACGTTCCTCCCATTGCTTAATACTGCGAAGCAATTCTTGTGGGGATTCATATGTCCGTGCACCAATTGCTTGAATTAAACTATCGTTGTTTAATCCTGTGATCACATAGTCGATTATTGCTTCATTCGGTAAACCACACGCTCGGGCTCTGGCTACCTTATCGTGATAATATTCTTCGACCGTTTCGTTGTATAATTTACGTCGCGACTCCATTTCACGGTAGAGTCGTTGAGTTCCAATGACACTTGGGAACGCTTCTCGCAGTAAATCTTTCCAATCTTCCCAGCTTCGCTGTACTGACGACAGTGTTTGATACCATTTCTGGGCCGTACCTCGCAACTTGGCAAGAGCATTACACGCCGTTGAACGTTCATCCCATCGATACATATGTGCACATTCTTCAACTTTTGTGATCCACATATCCATGGTCTGAATCGAGCCTAACTTAGGATTGAATTCAGGCACAACATCTCCTGAAAAACGATAGTGTTCTTGGTCTACAGGTCGTTGATTCGCTTGACTGATTAGGTTCGCCATTCCCGCCATAGCCTCACGAAAAGCCGTCTGTATAGCAATTTGCATTAACTCACTACTGTTGATTCTGTTCCTACCATTTTCACCGTTCATACCGTTACCGCCGTTCATACCGTTTCCGTCATTCATACCGTTTTCGCCGTTCATACCGTTTTCGCCGTTCATCCCGTTTTCGCCGTTTATACCGTTTTCTCCACCTAGGCCAAGGCCTATTGCGTTATTTCGGCCGTTCATAACTATAAAATTGTTTAGCTTCTCCGGTCGTTTTCTAATTCGTGAACTACGTCTTGGCATTTGAAGCACGCAATGAACAGACCTACGTATTCGTTCACCAACACCCTTGCTAACACCATCACTACAGGTTAGGCCTACAGTTTTCAGCACGTTTTAGTCACAATCCCGCTTCTGAATTATTAACGTTGAACGATGAGGTGTTGGGGGTTCTACTTTTCCACTCATTGACACATAATATAAAAGGTAAAATGTATTTATTACAGCTCAAATCATTTTAAAACACTGATACAAAACGTGGTCAACTAGGCTTACATCTTAAAGGCGCCAAGAACTATATAACTCTTAACTCTGAAAACATACACCAGAGCGTGCATTAATCAATTAGCCATGTCGTCAACATAACACTAATGAAAGTTACTAGCTGGTAACATATACTAACTAACCTACCTAACTGCAAATGACACATGATCGCTAACAAGATATTTGAAAATGGAATCATTGTTACTTACTCATGTACAATGATTCTAACTCTGAACTATCATTATGAATAATGATTGGCTGATATCGTCATCAATGACAGTGTCACGTGTGTCGTGTATCCAGCCAGTAGACCGTGCCTGTGTCCGCTTACCACAATGCTCTGAGCAGCGATGACGAACAGAGTTCCTTGCCTGAAGCCGACCCAATCAAACAGCGCGCCGGCGACCGAGGGTCCGATGAAGGCGCCCAAGGCAAACGCCGACGTCCACAATCCGGACACGACGCCGTACGTCGTGATATCATCCGGGAGACCGTGGGCACTATCAGGAAGGTCAAAGGTTGAATTACTTTCAAATGCCGGAATGTAGTGCAAATTGAGGACAAATAATATGGCAATCCTAAGAACTCGTGACCCCGACACAAATAATTGGAACCAGCTGGCCCACGAATTATGAAAGGGAGTTACTAGACAGTGCCTCTGTCAAACAAAAACATGGCTGCCGTCTTAATAATGTATAGCCCCACTGTTTGTCATACATTGTCTCTCTGAGAGGTTATGCTATTCACATGCGAGTGATGATGGATTTGTTTCACATGCAATACCTTCTGGTTGAGAACGAGCCTTTAGAGGTGGTAGGCCTAACAACTGACCAATAGGAATGCCCAATTGAAAAGACGTGGTCCCCACAGCCCCTATGACCGCTCTCTCACATATGTAGACTTCTGCCAAGTGACCTCACCCATTGTTGAAAGATACAGACAACAATGTCCACCAGTTCGCTGTATTGCTATGGTAACTATTGTTTGTCATTTGTTCGTTGACAGAAGCCTATAGGCTCTTCAAATTACTATTTAAAATCAAGCTGTTTCTACAACTTGCGAGTACTTTGTATGAAGGTTAATTCACGATGCGACATATCACCAACTATAACAATAAGATAGTACCGGTAACGCATAACATATGACGAGGAAACGAATTTTGAGCTGTCTATTTACAAGACACACCAACATCAGCGTGGAGCACGAACATAACGACCAATAGGATCCAAGGTTATTGCTATCGTCACTTTACCCAACCGTCAAACTGAATTTGGCGACCAGTTTGGTTCACCTGCCACTTGTCTCTCATATAGTTCCTGGAATTGAAGGTTTCTATCGGTTGATTTATGTTCTACAGTAACGTCAACATAAACATGCTCGCGATCATCTTTGCGTTATTTTTAGTGATGGTTATGAATTGACTGGGGACTTCTCATGAGGCTAACAGTTAGTGATTATGTTACGTGTCAATATCGACTTCGCATTGATAATGGGTCTAGAATCACTCAATATTACTAGTCAAACGCGAAATATGCGTTGTAAGATGAGCGAGATATCTCAATAAGGTATAAAAGTCCTTAAAGTAGTTCTACCCTTGCTACTTTATCGACTCTGGTATTCTACACACCTTGATATCTGAATAAGCTATTGAAGTCGTGAGAGTTCTACTCTTGCCACTTCATTGACTCTGGTGTTCTACACACCTTGACGCATATAAAAAATACTTCATTGTTGGTCAACTCTTGAATCTAGAAAGCAGTGAATCTTGACAACTTAATTCTGTCACAATTTTAATGATATATTTTATGAATATTACCAGTCATTTTATTTTTTTTCTTCAAAACGACTGATCAGAATTGCTTAAAAATCGTAATAATGTGTAAAATCCATGTATACACATTTAGAGAGAATTTCATTCCATTTGGAGAGATTTTATTTTTCAACATTTTCTGCCCAGCCAAATCTTATAGGGTTTTTAGAAACTTTGAGATGATGATTCTCAAAATCGGTCCGACCGATTCATCCCAAAAACTATACAGTTCCAAGTTGGATGAGTGTGCGTGTACAAAAAAAGTTTCATGTTGATCAGTCAACCCTTGCGACCTGTAGAGTGCTTACACAAAAAAAAAAACACAGACAAAGCCCTATAAGAGTGGGATGGAGACTTCGCTACGCTCATCAATGAAGCTTTGAATTCGTAACAATAAATCACAAATGTCGGGTACACCAAACTATACCTGTACTTGGTGATACGGTTCAGTTTGACAGTTGGAAGCGCAATTAAATGTCAATGACATTGAACTCTGATTGACTGTTATTTCCGTATTCACGTTAATGTTGGTGTGTTTTGTAAATATACAGTTTGAATTTTATGTTCCCGTGATACTTGATGCGTTACAAGTTACATGTAAGTGTTGTGTTACATTGCGAATACGCCTTCATGGTTCTCAGTTGAGCTTGGAGCTTGGAAGCTTCAACGTTCTTGTGTATCTTAGCGTTATGGTTGGTGTTGTTGTGAATAGATCATGAACATCCCACAAAACACACATTTTCTAAGTTGGTATTGATGTTATGCGGTAATATATGAGCCTATCATGAAGCATCTGGCATTCATGTTTCAAGGAATTGTGCTGCGTTTTCGTGGATGAACATGATGACAATATTTACATGGACGATCGGAATGCGTCGACGAAAGTTGAGACTGTGATGCAGGCGTGGCCCATGCCGCACAGTGCCATCCCCACACAACACATCCACAGGGTCCTGGTGAGAAACAGAGAACAAACATTAGACGGTTGATGAGAGCGAGAGAGAGCGAGAGAGAGCGAGAGAGAGAGAGAGAGTGAGAGAGAGAGAGAGAGAGAGAGAGAGTGAGAAAGAGAGAGCGTGAGAGCTTGGCAGGAGAGCGCTACTTGAGACGTATTGGTCAGAGTCCCAGAGGTGGGCTCAATACCGTTGGAGTTTCAGGGTTTCACCAGTTTCTGGTTGGAACCCATCTTCGCTAAAGCAACGTATACCGTTGAACCCTCAAGATCTGGAAGGTGAAGATCATCGATGTAAATTGTGAATAATATCGGTTCCAGTAATGATCCCTGTGGTAGGCCTACTACATGGAAGATCAACATCTGAGCTATTAAGATGCTACTAGTCGGTCGCGATTTCAGCATAAAATGGATGTATTTTCATTCAACTCTCATGAGCCAACGACACGTTCGATGACTTTCAAATTTCGAATGTAATTCAGTCACAGGTCAATCTGATTTATCGAGGTACTTTTGTATCTCAAATATTTTTTTGTTCATATATAAACTTCAATCAAACTAAGGCGAAATTCAGTGATTTTTCTGATTTCATGTCATGTAATAGCGCCTCGGTGATCGCGCACACATGACATTTAATTTACGTTACAGTCAAGATACATCCTTTAACTATACACCCCAAAAATTTGACAACAATCGCTCGATTGGTTTCTTCACAGTTACTGTTTACAATTAGCGTGTTTTTCTAGTGTGACCACATTACACATTTTTTAATATATCTAAAGAAACTCAAACGCCTGAGGGGTATACGCCTTCTTATACATATTTGTACATTGGGTAGTCTATCGATGTCACCCGATAACACTTCGTACACAATCATTCACCGCCGAGTCAAAAGAGATTATTTATTAGCAAAAATATGTCAAGATAAGAACGCAAAGGACAGATGATATTTGCCGCTACCTCATTTGGCGTATCGACACACCAAGCCGTTTGTGCTAATTGATAGTGGAGACGCTCGATCGGTTCTGTCACATTCAGACTAGAAGTCATTTTGTCAAAACGTATCAACTAGAAGTCGGCTAAAAGTAGAGATTGCTAAAGCAATCATTTGACCATGTGGACTGTGTGTATGTTTTCGCAGAAAAAAATGTTTCATTTACCGGTACAAAATGACCTAGAAGTCTCAAACCAAAACATTACTTTACATTCATTACTATACCAAAAATGTGATGCTATCGATTAGGTAATCGTATTGAATTATGAAACCAATTAAAAAATTAGTAATTACTAAACATACTTGTGTTATGCCTAGGTTGGTTAGTTGTCACCTCACGGTCATAGAACATTGTTATTGATTATTGACTGTTATTAGTTTTTTCACGCTTTTTTCACACACAGCCCTCTCCATCTTTGCACAACTCTTTGCACAACCATTTACGAATTCATGTTTTAAGAAGTTTTATAGGATCTATATGATTCTTGCCATTTATTTCTACATCTAAACTACCTGCCCATATAACTAGCCTCACCAAACTTCCATCTATCAAATACAACCTGAAATCTTTCCTACTCCAGAACCCCTTCTATGACCTCAATGAATTCCTTACTTCGAAGTCACACTAGAGTTAGACAATCATTGCATCATAGCATAGCCCTATATAATATCATTCTGTCTTCTTCAATCATATCTCTCTGTCTCCTCATTTTTATATCTGGTTGTAAGTTTTTATATTTCCTATATTTGTACCATGTGCGAATCTTTGGACTAAATAAAATGAAAAATAAAAAATAGTCATGTTATTGTTATTATTGAAAATGATCATTATATACGGCGCCGCGCTGCAGTCGATATCTTCTATTTATATTGGGTTTAACGACGGATTGTACTGATGATCAGCCTGATCTATTGGCTTCGGTGAATGATATATGAGATACTGGGATAATGAGAAGAAAAGTTATGTTATTATGCTTTTTGGGGATAGTGGGAAGGAGTCGTCCTTGGCCTGTTCCATGTATCAGCCTGAACGACAGAGGGCAAGCACGATGCACCTCTGACCTCAGTCAGGATAGTCGACCAGGACGGAAATCGAATCCCGGTCTCCTGTCCGGTCTTCAGTGCGCTAGCCAATCGACCACCAGTGTCAGTTGCACAGTAAATATCCAAGACGAAGCTGAAGGCCTTCCGAAATATAGGTCACTGATGCCAGGAGCCACGACCTTGCGTCATTTCACTCATCCTTATTCCTTTAATTCGTATAACGATTCATTCATCACGTAAGCAGAACGAGAATTCTTATTTCTTATGAATGATCCATTCACATAATCATGGATGAGCGTAAGCGAAGAATCAATTTGGCCGTTAACATTAAAAAATAAAAATGTCACAATAAATATGTTGATGAAACGTAATAATACTTGTAAAAAATTTTTTGGTGTCCTTCTTCCCCCTTGGCATTACCGAACAAGACATCATAGAGAGAGACCATTCTGTGTGGTTCTTATCCTTGGTCAGGACTCACGTCATAGTCCTGTGTTGACGCTGGGAGTGTGCATGTCGGGACTGACAATTCCTTATGCGCGTCACAAAATAATTACGGAAAACTACAACAAAAATAAAGATTCAGACCACCAAAAAATCGATAATGATTTCGATCGATATTCCATTTATCATTTCGATTCGATCGAATGGAATTCCTAATATTTCAATATTCTCGATCGATTTTCGATAAAGTACTGTTCGGTATCGCTCACAAATTCTCGCTCCCTACAAATAATGTATGCATTCCAAAAATTATATTTATAGACAGTCTCTTCAGTATTCTGTTCTACAAACGAAATCAGATAATATATGAAGTTTTACATCTCGTAAATGAAATATACAAAATTGGGTTATTTAAATCGTGATAATGTGTACTTAATCGGCCCTACGAGCAAAGGTCTCATCATGGACATATAATAGTAACTGGTCTCATCCTCCTCAGGATTCAAGTAATTGCTGAATGCTGTCATACCAGAATAGACCTCTACTGGTTTTGAGTAAAATCGGGTATTTTGGCAAATTCCCATAAGAGAATAACAACGGGTTATTTTTGTCAATTTTATTCAAACGCCGAGATGAAATTTCAACAGAATGGTAATATGATCTCGATAGGCCCTTACCTACATGTTTTTACGAAGTTACAATTAATTTGGTTCGGTCGTTTTCAAAAAAATTATATATTATATTGAAAAAATGAAACAATTGCAATTCCCTGAAAATAATTGAGTGGTTTTTTGATTTTTCACTTTTTAATTGAATTTTTTCGAGACGTAAAACAGTCCGATGGATCCTAATCTGGACACGAAATCTCGCTGAAAAATTCCAATCGACCGCAACGTCGCCCGAAGGTGCCGGCTATTTCGATGCCGGGCGGCGGCGTCGTCGTCGATCCGAGTGCGGTAGCGCGATGCGGTCTTCAGATTCAGGCGGCAATCTTGCCTCTGGAGCCGATGAAAATTTCACCGTCGGCAAAAAACGTTGCCAAAGTTGTGACCGGAAAATACGTCCGAAACGGTCGAAGGACGGCCGCCGGCTGCTTTACGGACCCTCCTGCAAAGTCCGTTTACACGAAAAATGACCCAAAATGGCCACCATCGGGACGAGAAAGGCGATTAGAAGAAATTAATTTCTGGGTTTCAAACTGGCCAATCAGGTCGGGGTAGGATTTGCGATACCCACCTATACCTTGATCTCGGATACGGAACAGATTCTTTTCGAAAGTGAAATGCTCGCCATTTCCACATCGGTGACCCGATTCAGCGAGTTTTCCAGCACGTGAATTCGGATAAGATAATGTATATAATGTACGAATTTATCGAAAAAAATTCGCATACAATTCGATTGACGATTTTTTTTTGAAATGTGTCGGCCGCCGTGGTCACAAAGAAAAACATGCCGTGGCGGGTGAACGGGTGGGCCAAATCGATCGGGGTTAAAACCACAGGATAGGAGACGACGTTTTCCCGAACTGTTTTCGGAAAATCCATTTTCCGAGCAATGGTGTGGAGCAATGTTTTTCGAGCAATCGGCCGAAGAGTGCTCACCTTCCCGGTGATATTGCGAGTTACCAGACAAACGCACGAACTCGAGATGAACAGATTCGGAAAGGTCTAGTCGAGTCCTTTCATAAGAGTGCCGGTCGAATAAGATGGGACTCCTGGTTCGACCGGGCACGTGTCGGCGCGGTCCCGCGGACTTTCGACGCCGCCGCCGTCGACGGAAGTGCGAAAGGGGAATGCAGTTTCTAGATTCTGGCGGGGATCGATCACCTCTATCACCGGGGAAAATTTCATAGTCGTCGGACATTTGCGGAAGATATTTGTGAAAAACTCGTTTTTCCGGCAATGAAAGACAAGTCCGCAGGACTCGAACCCCGAACCCCCGCGACGGTTTTCGGCAAGAGGTGGAGAATTATCGTACTATTTTGGTGTACGACATTCACCGAAAACGAGAAAAACTTTCCCGGGGGTGTTCGGGGTTCGATTCCCGCGAACTCGCAATTTGTCTTTGGCGAGTATGTTGTGATTGGGCTTCGGAAGTTGGAGGAATAGAAAGTCCGCCTCTGAGAAAAATCTTATCGGGAGTAGAACATTTCTGTGGCTGGCAAGTTTCGGTAGAGGCGGACTTTTAACACGACTTTTAGATTTTCGAAAACTTTAAAAAAACGTGATTTAGACACCAAAAAATCGATAATTTCGATCGATATTCAATAGGCCTATCATCATTTCGATTCGTTCGAATGGAATTACTGATTTTCTGATATGTTTGATATAGCACTCTTCGGTATCGCTTACAATTTCTTGATTGAACGGCAACACTACAAATAATGTATTCATTCAAAAAATGATATTAAAATGATGTTACATTAATTATTTTATAGACAGTCCAAATAGACAGTTTCTTCAGTTCTCTGTTTTACAGATGAAATCAGATTACATATGAAGTTATTCCATCTCATAAATGAAATATACAACATTGGGTTATTTAAATCGTGACAATGTGTAGGCCTACTTAATCGACCCTACGACTTACGAGCAATGGTATCATTCTCTTCAGGGCTCAAGTATTTATATATGAGCCTATGAATTAGTGAAAATCATTAAAGTGTTCATGATAAATTGAAAGGTAAATATTTTTCAGAAAACAAGTGGATTTTTTATTTTGAATTGAGAAAGCGATTATTTTTATATCCACTGCAGATTTGGACCCTAAAGATTAGGCGACCATTGGTTGTAGAAATCAACTTTTTTCGATTGAATATACATTTAAAAAAATAGAAATATATTATCACTATGAGATAGATGAAGAGTAAAAATAAATATATACATAAAAATGAAATGCCTATCTATAAACATACAAATATTAGAATATAAAAAACTTGTTGACAAATTCATCATTCGTGTAAACTACACGCTCAGCAAAGGATTGCGAGTTCATGATTGTTTTTCCCTTGCGTCCAGTGAATCGTCCATAATAAATATCACGTCAGAGCAGCTGATAACGCTGTAACCTGATCTATTCCTGAGCTCGATCACTTTCAATATCTTCATTCCACTGTATTGAGGGTCTCAATTGACCGTCTATCATGTCAATTATCAGTAACGGTTGGAAGCTTCGATCCTGCAAAACGTTAGGCGGCATATTTTGCTTTGACAGTAATAAATCAAACTACCAATTTGTCAGCTGACGGGTCAAACCCTGTAACCTATCTAGGCAACTCAAATTTCGTCCCTGTATAAAGGGCTTGCCTATCTTGCCCGAAATAGTTTTGAGAGTGACTAGTGGAGCCTTAAGAATTTCACTTCGACAAACATAGATATCTCTTATCTAAATAGCTCCTGAACCCATGTAAAGGAGTTTCTCCTAATCCTATCGATTCTATTTTCAATTTTAGGAAGATATCCGCTAGCACACTGAACCGTCATTCAGGGGACCGGTATTCGATTTTCGCCATGTTCGACCATCCTCACAAGAGGTTTTCTTGATTTTCCTCTGTCGTTCACGTCAATATTTGGATGGATCCCTAACAACGGGCCACGACCGACTCCTCCCGAAATCGCGTAATGAAATGGCCTCCCATCTCACCATCCCACGATCTGATATATCATTCACCGACACCAATAGATTTTGGTTATCAGTAGGCCTATAGTGCATCGTTGGACCCAATATGTGTGATCAACAGTATTAAAATCGGGAGTGGTCTGCACTTGCAGATCAGATGTCAGTAATATTGTCAAGTTCACTGTCAATGATGGCGTAATTTCTACTTCCAGGATGTTCAGTTGTGGACTCACGTGGGTATTGGAGTGAACGGCACTGGACCGACCAATATGAAGCTCAGGATCAACAACAAATTTCCGAACACGATCACCTTCTTCGGGTTCACTCGGCTGTTACATACTCTACCCACCAGGGGCGCTGTGATCGCGTAGATAGCGCCACTGATCATGAAGAAGAACCCCTTATTGGCAGAAGTCAGATCGAACTGTAAGGGAAAGTGAGAGAGATTGGATGCAATGCTTTTGAAGAAATAATTCTGATTCATTAGTTTAATTATGCTGCTAAAAAAATAATGCCGATATATTCTGGTATGACACCATGACCAAGATGAATGTCGAGTCGATTGATCACTTTGTATGACATCTATGTCGGTCACAAAAAAAAATCGTAATTTTCTCCATGTAGGCCCATGGAAGGAGTATCTTCGTTACATTCATCTTCAGATGAATTCTATTATCAGGCATACCATCCTGATATGAGGTTCCAATGTTGCTGCGTAGTAACCCGTACTGACAGTACCAACTGTTGTACTGATCA